>VDFB02000015.1:559356139-559501600 GCA_007258455.2 Sequoia sempervirens | reverse complement strand
GGCATACATACATACATACATGACACACCAACATACATATCAACAAACATTCAATGAAGTGGCATTTAACTAAAGTAAGACATAACATGAGTGTGTTATGTGTTGCTAGACATGTTCCCCAAAGAAGAAAAAATGTCAAAACTAACACATAACGTGCTCACATTATATTTTTCTTTGGGAATCCCCAACCCTTAGCTTTGGTATTTTCCTTGGAATACCAACCCAAAGGCTTGGAGGGCATTCCCAATGACCAAAGAAATATTTTTGCAAATTCTACAATTTTTCACATAATCAGGTTCATGCTCACCATCAGGATTACATCTGATTCAATATCGACAAAATTGAACACATGGGTAATGTTAGGTTCTCTCTTATCTTTCCAACGATGTAATTTTTTTCACTTTCTAACAATGTTAAGCCTTTCATCCATAATTTCTTTTGTTTGCATGTCTATTTTCTACAAAAAAGTAGTGTTTTTTTGGTGTTTTTTTCATTATAAATTAACCATTCATTAAAATTTGAAATAAATAAATTTTTAGAAACTAGACTCCATTCTACAAATTTAAAAAATTAAAAATTAAAAAATCTATTACTTTCCAAAATTTGTAGGAGGAGCACGACCAAAATTCTACTTTTTAGGAAGTTCCCACTTAGAAAATTAGTAAAAAATCAAATATTCATTAAAAAATTATTAGAAAAATCATGCATCAACTAGATACTATTAGCTAACTTATGACCATAGCGATTTTAAAAATACTACAAAAAAATTCACCATGCTAGGGTCATACAAAAGTTGCTATGTTATGTTTTTCTGACAAAAACAACAACAATTTGTGTACATCCCTGTTTTGAACCCCTTAATCTCAACCATTTTCAAAATAAATTAGAGGTTTAGAAAGTAGACTTGGAGCACTTTGATCCTTTCTTTTTTTCCATCTCAAAATTTTGAGTGTAACTATCCTCTATTTCACGTCCAAGGTCAATATTTCCTGATTTCAGAAAAAAAAAAGTGGCCACTTAAGCGCCCTTTTTGGGAACCATCTTGGTGCACTTACCCTTGGATTCTTACCCTAAAAAAATAAATCCCTTTGACTAGAGGTATGAAGACCATTGACTTGTTTGTGTACTTAATCTTTTCTTTTGATTTATCTTATTGTGCTCATTCCATTGACCTCTCGATGATGTCTAATCAAAGAAATTTAGAGAGAAAGGAATCGGGCATCGATCATCATCCTTTTGTCTGTTGTGCTTGTTGGACGTTCTTGTAATATAACTTGGTGAATACTTGCTTTTCCAGGTACATCCTAGCAAGGTTTCCGTATGTCAAGTGTGAACAAGAATACTCCTATCTATTTTTCAAGTCAAAGTCCACTACACTAGGTACAATGCTATCCTGGTTCTTTATACCTTAATGCATCATATCTATGTGTGTTATCAAACATAAGTTAAGTAGTTCTTTTAAAGTCCCAATTCTTGATAAGAAAATCATCATCTATCATCATCATCATCTCTAATAAAGTATCGTCAGATCATGGACTTGTTGGATCCTCTTGTCATCATCTCATTTCTTCTTTCTTCTCTTCCTCACCAACATCATGTCATGATCAGTTAATCATCATCACCAGTGCATCCATCTTGCACCCACAAATCATTAGCATACACAAATATCATAATCATAGCATATCACATCATCCATCTCATCCATCTCACATGTAGTTGATATCATCATTTAAGTTGTTTAGGATAATATAGATTGGTTATTCTAAGCATCTTAAAACCATCTCATTTGCATCATCATCATAACCATCCACATGTCAATCTTGAACCTCTTTATTGTGAGATTGACCCTCAAATCAAATATTTTTGCTCGACCTCTCGAGTGGGCAATGTACCAGTCTACTTTCCACTGGGGCATATAAAAAAAAGAGAGAATTTTTTTGAATTTTGATCACAGTAGTTTATTCTTTGAACCAATGTAGCAAGTACATTGCTTCAAAGAGGAGAAAAATGTAGACATGCGAAATTAACATCATGCATTCCTCATATTTAATTAAATCATAATCACTTGATCAATTAAATAAATCAAGTTTAATTGATTAATCTCCTTAGGTCATTCCATTAAATTAAATAAATTAATATTTATTTCATTTAGTCGAACATCATCCTCTTTAATTACTTAAATCAAATATTTATTTAATTAAATCTAAAATAATTTTCCATCTCCTTTTGATTTATTTAAATCCATAAATATAAATCAAATAGGTCAAATCACCTAATCCCTCATTAAACTAATTAAACCTTGATAAATTTAATCCTAATGTATGAAAATGCATTTAAATGATTTATTAAAATCTTTATTTATTTTCAACTTGGCATCTTTGGGGAATATTCCTCCAAGTTTGAAAATCCCTCCAAATTGGATTTGTCCTTCCAACAAAGCATTGAAGAGCTCTTGCATGTCTCTTGCACAAGTCAAACTTAGCACTTAACTCATCTTTTCATCAAACTAAAATTTCAAATCTCCCCCTCTTTGGCACATTGACCAAAATATGCTCATTCCTCAACCTCACATGTTGACAAGTGGCTCTTTATCATTGGCTTATCTTTTATCCCACAACCTCTATATCTTTCAATCCTCTATCATCCTTTCTTATAAATAGAGAGTTCCTCTATTATATTAATCCTCCACAATCTTATGCACAAATACATCATTGTCATTGGAATCCATATCATCTTCAAAGCAGTTTTATCATTTACCTTATCTAAAAGGGTTGGGAAAGGGCTATTTTCCACATAAAAATAACACCAATCCGCCCATAAGATCAAGTGTTTTCTTTGTTTTAGAATAGTAATAGTTATCTTTGTATTGGCTCAATTATTTAATCTTTTTTCCTTGTTCTTTAACAATGCAAATGGAATTTATGGCTAATTCTTATTCTAATATTGCATTTTTTATTTAATAATGTGATTTTTTGCTTTGTTCATGCAAGTTTGGATTTAGGCTTCACACATATTTTTGAAATAATATAGATAACTTATTCATTTTTTTACGTCAAGGTGCTTGAATTTTATTTTTCTAATTTTTTTGCCACTTAAGGACCTATCTTTTCCATGATGATCTTGAACAGACCCATAGGTGTAGATTTTCCCATACGTAGAAGTTTTGGCCTTGGCTAGATGGTAGATGACTTGAGATTATGGGTTATTGTAGGCGAGGTTAAATAGTTGTTCCACCATGAATTCATAATTTGGGCTCATTTTTTAGGTATTTGCAAGAGAGATGCAATGGTGGCCATAGCATCAACAACTTTGTTGTCACCTCTAGGAATCCGCTCAAATTTTATCTCCACAAAGTACTTTTTGAAGTCATCAACCATTCTTTTATATGGAATTAATTTATCATATTTCTTTTTGTAATCACCGTTCACCTGATTAATGACTAGTTGTGAATCACTATAGACATGCAACTTTGTGATCTTCCACTTGACAACCACTTTGATTCCAATGATCAATGCTTCATATTTGGCTATATTGTTGGTGTAGGGAAATATCAATTTTTAGGACTTGGGAATGGTATGTCCTTGAGGTGTGATAAACAAGATTCCTATGCCTAATCCATGTTGGGTGTAAGAACCATCAAAGTACAACATCCATTGTTGTGTTGACACTGTGAGGACATCAGCATCTGGAAACTCAATGTTCATTGGATGATTATCTTGTAATGGTGCTTCAACTAATTGATCCACTATGGCTGGACCCTTGATTTCTTTTCTATCCACATACTAGATTTCAAACTCACTCAATATCATGACCCATTTAGCTAGTCTTCTTGTTAGGGAAGCTTTGCTAAGTAGATACTTTAAGGGATCAATTTTAGCTATGAATTTAATGGTCTGAGTCAGTATGTAATGTCTTAGTGGTTAGGTAGAAAATACAATTGCCAAAAAATATTTTTCGATAAAGGTGTAGTTGATCTCATAACCATTCAAGGTCCTACTAATGTAATAAATTACCCTTTCCTTTCCTATGGAATCTTCTTCTACGAGTAAGGCACCCAAAGATACTTTAGTTGTTGCAATGTAGAGTATTAATGGATTTCCTTTAGCTAGTGGTACCAATATGGGTGGTGACATCAGATACTTCTTGAGTTGATTAAAAGTTGCTTCACATTTGTCATCACATTTGAAAGAGACATTCTTGTGTAATAAGTGGTTGAAAGGGTGAGTTTTATCAGCCCGTTGCGCGATGAACCTCCTAATAGACTAGAATATTCCTTGTAAAGATCTGAGTTGATTGATATTTTTAGGAGGCATCTCCATGATGGCTTTGACCTTTGTAGGATCCACCTCAATTCCTTTAGCCGATACAATGTACCCCAAAATTTTAGCTGATGTTACACCAAATACACATTTCTTGGGGTTCAACCTCACATTGAATTTCTCCAGTCTAGTGAAGATCTTGTCTAAAATTTCTAGATGTCCCTCTCTAGTGAATGATTTGGCCAATGAGTCATCTGCATAATCCTCCAAAAAAGTGTGCATCATGTCATGGAAGATTGTGGCCATTTCTCTCTGATATGTGGCTCTAGAATTTTTCAACCCAAAAGGCATTATAGTCCAACATACAATGCCCCAAGGACATGCAAAAGCTATTTTATCTTGATCTTTTGCTGCTATATTTATCTTATTGTAACTTGAAAGGCCATCCATAAGTGAGAGCATTTCATGTCTAGCTATCAAATCTATGATGATGTCAATATTAGGTAGAGGAAAATCATTTTTTGGGAAAGCCTTGTTAAGATCCCTGAAGTTTGTGCATATTCTGATGCTTTTGTCTAGTTTTGAGACTGGCATAATATTTGATATCCACTTAGCATAGTCAATAGGTTTGATAAATCCCACATCCCGTAGCTTTTTTAATTTACCTTTTTCCAAGAGGGTGATATGAGAGTGCATTTTTATCAACTTTTTCTTTACTAGTTTTACGCCAGGTGGTAGTGATAAATGATGCACGATGAGTTCTGGATCTATGCCTAACATGTCAGCATAAGACCAAGAAAATTTGATCTTCCTCTCCTAAAAGAATTTAGTGAAACTGGGTTTTTCCTCCTCTATCATGGATGTTGCTAGATGCAAGGTCTTCATTGTTTCAATTATGTTAACATTGATGGATTGTGTGGGCTCAATCAGGATTGATAATCTCTCCTGATAGTGCTTGGGAAGAGTGTCAAATCTTTCATCTCTCGGTGCCTCAGTGAGGTTTTCATCTTGAGATGCACTCTATATTTTTACTTTTTCTTCATCTAATAGTTCCATTAGGTGGTTTTCACTATTAGATACATTTTTGTTATTCATTTTGTAGTTGGAAGATTTGGCACTCCCCTTGTTTAAATCTTTGTTATGAGGTCCACTAGTGGAACATGTTTCAAGATTGTTTGAACAAAGGAAGTTAATGATGGCATCATCATTTGAAAAGACAAGTATGTCAAGCAGCTCATTTTGGTCCTAGTCAATTAGTTCAAGGTGTATTAACGGAAAATAATCATTAGATTGGCTAAGGTCAAAAGGGGTGAGTGTCCTAATGGAAACATCATTGTAATTTCCAATGGCAATATCAAGGTCTGCGATGTTACTCTCTTTTGAAGTATCCATCTCACTCGAAGTATGATCGTGTTCACTTGAGTCATCGATATGTTGTGATCCAATTTCAAGTGGTCTATAACATGAGATATGTCCCTCTGTATGGGTTGGTGTATGCTTTTGTACCACATCAATTTCCTTATCACGACAAGACTCTTCAGAGAGGGAATCCCATTAATATTCGTTGGACTTTATTTCAAAACTATCTCTCAATTGAAGGATTCTCTCGACAACCTGTTGTCTGATTTCTTCTTTTGCTTCTTCCCTCTACCCTAATCTCGTCTTGTACTTAGAATTCATTGTGATTGTGTCGTAGAAAAATGGCCCCTTGTCATTTTCATGGCCTTTTAGGTCTTCTTTCATGGTGTTAGAACTATGTTTCTGTAATTTTATGTTGTAACATGGCTTGAACATGCTTACTTAGGTACTAAAACTAACAGAATGACATCTTGTGAAGGTATTGTGAAATGTTGTAAGAAATTTCTACATTCTTCTAGACTCAATTTAATGCATTTCACCTAAAAACCACCTTTTCATCACTAACCAAGTCCTATTTTAAAGTGTTGTAAATTCATGTAACAAGCTTTCATGCTCTTCTAGGCATTTTTTTCACTATTTACACCTTTCTGATGCTTTATTTGGTCCCTTTATGCCCTCATAAGTTGTAGTTAAGTGTATTTTTTAATGTTGTCCTGACAACTAACATTAAATAAAACATTTTTCCTGACACATGTTTTTAGGTCCAAGGTGCGACCCATTTGCCATGGGTGGTGAATGAGTCCCCCTTGGCTCCAAATTCAAAATATTTCAAATTTCCTTTCGGAATTTTATTTAAAATCACTTGATGTCAACCTATGATGAGGTATGAATAGATACTAAGACACAAGAATTGTATAAATAAGTGTTTTTAGCTCATTTTACATCATTCAACATTAACATATCATATTCAAGAAATCTTAAGCATTCAAGCATTTTACATCAACAATTCAAGAGCTATTCAAGCACTTTGAAGTAGCCATTGACATTACTTCAGATTTGCATCATCAAGGGTTAGGTAAGTTGATAAAACTTGCATGTTATTAGTTTATCTTTCTCTTTCATTTCATTATCTTTTCAAGGGTTTAATTTCCAAAAGTGGGGTTTGACCAAGGAAAACCCCTATTCACTAACTCTCAATCATTTTTCCCCTATTACATGTTTGTTTGAAACTTTTTTTATAAAAAATTGATAGGTTATTAGGTGTTGAAGATTGATTTCCAAGTCAACTTGAGTCAAATTCAAGCTTCGGGAGAGTTATTTGTATATTTTTTGTAGAACTAACTTCGACATCCTGACAAGTAGACATTTACAGATTTGGTGTTGCAGAGTTGTCTCATAATTTTTAGAAATTTGGGAGAGGACTGGTTTGCCACCTATGGTGAATGAGTTGCACCTTAGGACTAGAAACTTGAATTTCGTCAGATTTCGGATCTTGATAGACAGAAACCCACTTCGAATAGTTTTTCACTAATAGGTGGACTGATTTTCAAACCTAGGTGAATGAGTCCCATTGTGAAAATTTAGTAATTTCTATCAGCATTCAAAACACTCTAGAATCATCACAATTCATCCAGGTGCACTCAGATTCATCCATATACTTTTTGTTTTGCATTTTTTCTTCATTTACATAGTTATTTGCATATCACACCATGTTTTCAAACAATTCATAAATATTAGTTTCGTATTCATTTTCTATCATTTAGATTAGGCCATTGCATATATCCTAATTTGAATGATAAATTAGCATTTTTGGCCCTTTCTCTTTCCTTTTAGGTGAAAAACCCTAGAAGTGCAAGATTAGTCCATAGGGTCCCAAAAATCTATGTTCATTTTGGTGAACCTAGCTTTTGAACACTATAGATTTTTGGTTGCATTCACATACTACATCTTATTTTCCATTTTCATTAGCATTCAATTAAGACATTGATTTGTTATTGCATTCTAGGACTTTTCATTTTGCATTAGTGAAACCTTCATTTAGCTTTCATTTTTGCATTACATGTCATTGACAGAAGTAAAAATATGCATTCTACATCAGTGATTTCATACTATAGAGCATTTAAATCATCTTAAAATTTATAAGAAACAATAGAAAACCTTCATATAGGGACTCATTCGCCACCCAGGAAAAATTTGTCCATCTGCACTTTTTAGATAGGATTTCTAACATTTGTTTGCATTTCTATTTTTTGTAGTTGGATCTTTGTTATAGTTAGTAGAATCTCTGTTATTTGCATTTTAGAGCTCTTAGATTAGCTTGCATTTTCTTTCACCCCTCCTTTGTGGTACTAGCATGAGTGTTTGGTTCCCCGTTGATAATACTTTAGTGAGACGAAGTTCTAGACTCATGGCATCCAATGATAGCACTTTCATTGTTTTCCTTGGGATCTCACGAGCTCCTACTCCTAGTATGGAAAATGGTGCATTAGGCCTTGACAATACCACTTACATTCCTTCACCTTTCCATCCAATGAATGTTGACAACCAAAACAACTCTCTCCCACAAGAAAAGATCATTAATATTCATGAGGACTTCACATATTTACAACAAGGCTTGTCACTTGAAAAAATTTCCACAACTCCCATACCTACCATTGATAATCTTCATCATTTGATTGAGGGTGATGATGGCTTGCAAGTGATGAAGAAAATTGTTGAAATTTACAATAAACATGCCTCTTCTAATACCCAATCAACAAACATTCATGTAGGCTAAGGAGCACCTCAAGTTCCCCCCCCTTCAACCATCACTTCCATCCCAACTTATACCAATCTGTAAGTCCATACAACTATGCATCAAGCTAATTCTTTCCCAATTTCCACTAGCATTCCTACTTCTTTTGTGGCATAACAGGTCCCTTCCACCACTTTCACACCCCTTAGCATTCCTTTCACTTCCCCTAACATCACTTACACTCCATCACCATTTTCCCTTCCCTGTCAACCCAATTACCCCAATCCTCTTCTTACACAACTCCTCACCATTGTTTCATCTATGCAACATCAACTTTCCACCATCAATCAAGGTCAATATGCTCCAACCACATATCATTTTCATAGTAGTCCCTTATACTTAGGAATCTTACGTACTGTGATGCCACAAGGGATAGAAATGCTTTGGTTTGAGAAATATAGAGGAAAAGGAGATCCTATCAACCATGTTAATACCTATACAAATTTGTGTTGTGACTTCATCCTTGACAATAAACTATTGGCCAAAATGTTTCCAAGGACCTTAAAAGACACTACGTTAGAATGGTTTTCCAAATTTCCTAATCATTCCATCTATTCATTCAAAATATTAGTAGATGCTTTCATTAGTAACTTTCAAGTTCCCATGACACCTAAAAAGACCATGGCCAACCTTATGAGATGTAGAAAAAACACAAATGAAAAAGTGATGGATTTCATCTCACGCTACTAATCCTTATACACTCAAATTGATGTAAAAATTCTAGATGCACATCTATAGAAGATGTTTATCAAAAAATTGCACACCAACCTTCAAGATAAACTCACCATGATGAAATTCCCTTCATTCATACATTTTTTTACAATGTTATGTGATTACCAAAATTTGGTTTCAAGTCGCAATTCAAAATCCACTTCTAGCTAAGTTGAAAAACCTAAACATACCAATCAAAACCAAACTAGCACACAAAACTTCCACAAAACTAATAGAGGATTTTATAGTTTAATCCACCTCCTCAACCACAACAAAAACCAACTCAACAAGGTCAAAATTCAATGGCCACTATTAGGGAAGTCATGACTTGTCATTATGGGGATCCGAATAGAAAATTCACTCATGTATCTGATACCCTCCATCACACAATGAACTAGTTAATTCAAAAATGCATGCTAACTTTGCCACCCATTCGATCACTTGATCCAAATCAGCCATTACCACCTACCTTCAAACCTAATTCTTATTGCCATTTTCATCACCAAAATGGCCACGACACCGAACATTGTAAATCCTATGCTGAAACACACTACCTCGTTTGTCAAGGCTAGTGAATCTTCCAAGCATGAAGTAATGACTATTGATACAAATAGTGAGCAACATGATACAACTCCTACTATTACCCAAGTTAGTCCTCTATATAGCCTTGTTTCTATAATAGACATTATCCCTTGTAAGGGCCAAACCACTAAATCTCTTGATATCACTTTATTTATAAGTAGTTGAAATAAAGGAGTTCATTAATTAAACAACTAGTATTTAATTAATTAATTGTCTTGACTGATTTTAGGTGTATACACATAAAATATTTAAAGAATCAACAAGAAAGAAGGAAAGGAGCATGCAAAAAAAAATTATGAAAAGAAACATACATTCATCTAAAAACAAAGGCTTACACCTACCTCCATTGTGGTGAAAATATTCACATAAACCTACCTACAGAATGAAGAGAACTCACTTGCAAAAGGCTGATAACTCCTAAACATGCAATAGATTTGTGAAATATACAAAGGACTCTACCAATTAAAATCCAAGTCCACCAATTTCCACTAATTTCCACACACCCAAGGGAAGAGCTAATGGTGTCAAAAATGAAGGTCAATCCTTGGCTTTGTAGGTAGATGAGACCACAAATAATATCCACCAAAGAATGGTGACAGTACCCAAAGGAATGTTGGTTGCCTTCGCTGCTTGAATTCTTCCTAGTCAAATGTTTAATTTTTAGATTTAATGCTCTCTATCAACCAAGCCTGCTAACTAACTCTTCACACCTCTCATGATGGCTATGCTAGCTTGTGGGGGGGCTATGTATAGGTTTCTAGCACCCAATATTGCATGAATTCCATCACCAAAGTACTAGGTATGGTGTGATTTCGACCACCATGTTGCAGATTTCCAATTCCTGAGAGTGAAAATTCAAATAGAGACTTCAAATGTAGCAAGGGTGCAAATAGAAAAGGGCAATATGATAAAAAAAACCATCTCCTTTCTACCTCCTTACTATGTCTCCTCTTAGAGTTGCATGGGATTGTTGTCACATAGGTGTGTCTAGCCACAATAAACAAACACAGATTGGGAATAATCACACACATAGAGGTGAAGACGAGGGGTGAATCAATTCTTTCTTGTTGTGTGCAAGTTGACTCCAAACAATGTGTAAAAAATAAATTTAGAGATGGTTAACCATCTTCCTGCAGATATTTACATACACAGTAATAGAACCTCACAAAATACAATAATGTTCACCTAATGGCTTGTAAATATCTCCTTTCAAATTTGATACCATGAAGAAACTAGGAAGATCTAGGAAGATAAATGATCAAGCACAATGAATAGATTTCTAGAAACCAAATTTTGTATTGATATTTTCTTATGAATGAAATAAAATGAAGTATTAAATATCCTTATTTAGACTCAAGAAAACTCAACATGAGACCCTAAGTTATGGAGTTATGACTATGAGAGGAGTGATATAACATAATGCATGAATTAATTAAGTCACTTAACTGATTGAAATGCATAATTAATGCAATAACACTTGCAATCATAACTAGATGATCTTTTCCTAAGTTTGCACTAAGCACTAGAGTAAATTAAGGATGATTAATTTACTCCAACAATTATTAAGCTACCCTAAGCCTTAACAATTATTATTCCCAACTTAAATAATATTATTAATTATTATAACCTAGAAAGTGGGACATGATATAGGTAACGATTAAAACCATTTTATAAAGTTTTTAATTTCATGATAAATCAAACCTATAAAGATGTTCACATTTCAAATGACTTGATCGTTAATTCTAATTTGGAACATGTGAGAAAGGGAAACCATCAAAGAATTTGAAGATGAAAATTATTGAATAATAGCTTGAGTGTAATTTTGTTTTACTAGCATCTTATTTCCTATAAAAAAAATGATTATTTTAGTAGTTTCTCTCTCCACCCTAAGATATATGTAATTGGAGATGGGTGCAATTTGGCCCATGAAATCTACTTTTATTAAATGTAGGTAAAAGTTCTTGTTTTTAATTCTATATTTTTTCTATTTTAAATTTTGTTCCTAACATTTCAATATTAGTTATTTTGTTAATATTTCCTAATTAAGAATTACTTTAAGTTCAAATTGAAAGTTTTGAGGAATGATTTGGTCCAAAAATGCTATAAATAATGGTGAAAAAATATTTTTTAATTTCTTTGTAAGACTTTCTCATTCTAAGATAATATCCTTGAAGCAAAGGTTAAAGTCACTATGTATTCCTAGGTTAGTCTGCTTTGGTAAATCACAATGTCTAGGCTTCTATCTCCTTTTTTGTATTATTCCAAATGGTCAAAACAATTAAGTCTATTTTCATTGAAGTTAAAATCTTTCCTAATATAAGACCATTTCCCATTTGGATAAAGTGAGTATGAATCATCATGAACCCATTTTCTTGAATATATATCATTGATAAATTTTGTGTGCTATATTAGAAATATTTTTTTATGGTAATTTTATTTAAGTTGTGGAAAGGTAGATTTTGATGCTTTGAAGGAGTTAATCATAAGATTCATTTCCCTAGTATAGAATATAAATAAATAAAATATCACCATATATATCCAAAGAGAAATCCAATGTGAAACACCAAGTAGATAAATTGTAGAGTAGACTATTTTTCTAAAAACTTTGGGTTATCATTTATCATAGTGAAAAATTATTTGGATGTCACCTTAGTAATGTATAGGGCATGATAGAGTAGATTAAATTTAAATAGCTTATTGGTTTATACTCTTTTATATTAAATAAACCTTATTACTTACAATAAAATGCTATTGTTTGAGTTCTCAATTCTATTTGGATAGATCCTATTGTTAACATGAATTTAAAGATATTGGTTAGGTAAATTTTAATTTAAATAGTGGAGGTTATTTTTTATTCCTCTATTTTTTAATTCGAAGACTACTACCTACAGGGAATGCATATGTCTTACATCTTTGGATCATCTTTCTTAGTTGTCAAGTGTCAACTTTAGTGGGTAGAGAATACAATTTTTATAATGAAATTACTTAGTTGTATGAACTCAATATATCTCATCCCTCAAAGATAGAAAAAATTAATGTCTATTAATTGATTCAAAATGCTTATTAATTTTTTTAAAAAAATTTCTTCCCATCAAAATAATATAATCTATTTTTATCTCTTGCTATTCTATACATGACATACAAAAAATGGAATTTTTAAATTCAATGAAACACCATATGTTTTATTAGTATGCTACATATTTCAAAGATGATAAATTGAATCCATTTGATTAATTTACATAAAGTTATTAATAGTTCATTTTTTAATTATTATTATTTTATTTATTTGGGGTCAGTTTTAAGCATTTGATACCTTGAAAATGGTCTATTTTATATCTAGCAGATTTTTATGGGAGGTTTATAATTTAGTTATTTGAAAATAGAGTATTGTTCATAGTAGGAGTCTATTGCATACAATAGTGTCTTTAGTATATATATTTTTTTATGAATAAACATCTAGATTATCATTTATAAATTAATATTGAATGTATTAATAAAAAAAGTGTATGGATAAAATCACATCCCTAGATTTTTAATATATTAATTAGTAGTTATTTTATATCATATAATATACACTTAATGTTTTATTTTTTATTTTTCTTACTACAGGGGTGTCTCTGCAACCCAACCGAGGGGCCTAGTAGCCCTTACTTGGGTACCTAAGGCAAGCTAGGGCGAGACTAGTTCCCTACAGGTGAGATCCGCCGCCCTTAAGAAGTTCCACCTCTTAAACCCGGGAGTAGAGTCGAACTTGAGACCAATGGGGAGCAAACCCATTGCCCAAGCCAACTCTACTACCCATTCAAACCAATATACATTTAATTATTAGACCAAGATAAAGTTGATCTCACCATTGATTAATATTTTATTAATATTTTATTAATACTCTATAGTGGTTTACAATGATAATACTCATTAGAGTAAAATAGTACTCATTATAGAAAAAAAAATTAGATTAAAATTTCTAATTTATATTGGTTAATTACAGCTTCAACATGTTCATATTGGATACTAACTTTTGTGGGTTCTCTCTGATGTAACTCATAAGTAAAGAATGGAAAGAAATATAGTAACTTGGAAGTTTTCTAAAAAAAATTCTCATTGAATAACATCATCCACAACTATCCTCCGAAGAAGCAGCTCCGAGAAGATGAAGCTGCCAGAGAAAAGGAAGCTCTCTACTCTACTCTCGCCACCAATTTCCTCCGCTCTGGTGACATCCACATACCCCACATTTTTAATCCTTCACAGTTTACCGCTTGGCTCTGATTCAAATTACCACTCCGCCCAAACCCTCCAATGAAAATATCGAAAAGATGGCTGTCCTATTTGGTCGCGTAAGACCTCTTAATCATTGCTATTGTTTTCTTGTCAAGAACGAGAAATTTCCTCTTTTTGTTTTTCAGGTTATCTGTTGTGACAGATTTATTTTTGTATGAGAAGGCTTTAGATATTGGGACAATTGACGGCTTTGGAACTTATAAATATTTTTATGGACGTGCCAGGACTTAATTATTTCCAAACCGTATTGAGACTGTGGACTGTGAAAATAATATAATTTAAGTGTCGAAGGCTAATTTTTCTTTGGTTGCAAAGCAGAAGCATAATTTAGTCCTTTCATCTGTAGGAGATCAGAGGTTCAAATCAGAAGAGTCGCCCTTATAAATCTTTCTAGTGCTCTTAGAAATATAGTGTGATACAACATTAAGTGTTGTACTGACAATGAAATCTTCCATTGGTGATGTTTTTTTATTATTAAAAAAATAGTGGTTTAGAAGATTTTCAACATCTGTGAAGTTTAAGATAGTTTATGAGATATCAGATTTTGTTATTTATACTTTTTAAGAGGTGATCTGAGATTGAATTTGATAATGAATTAGGTCATTCATTCAACCCTCTTTGATTCAATTCTCATTAAAAAATCATCCATTAACACAAACACTCAAACAGATTAAGACCGGTGGTTACAAGAATATTTTCCAAAATACTCAAACCACAGACCAATGGTTAGAATTCAATGGTCGTGTTTTTATTAAAGGGAGTTGTCCATTAGCAAACAGTAAAGCAGAGAACAATGGTTAAAGGCATATTTTTCTATTTAGGGTTTGTAAGTCCAAAGCCCGTCCCAACGAGATTCCTCGTTTCAAGTGACTTTGAATTTAATTTACGTCAGTTAACGTTGTTTTGTCATATACGTTGAATTATATTGTTATAATCGAACCGAAGCTATCTAAAATTAGTCCAGGCTTTAGACGGCTTATTGGGTTGCTTCTTTCCAAAGTTGGGCAAAAATTGGTTTTAGCAAAAGCAGTTGAATCCGCTTTATATGCATCGAATCCTGCTTTTATATCAGAAGGGAATAATTTTGTTTTTGTTTTTTTTTTTCAAAATAGTTGTATTCTAATTAGCTACTTTAAGTTGTATTTGTCATATTTTTGGGAATGTGGAACAACATTTTTATTTTTTTTACTATGCATTTTTTTTCTAATTGTTTGTCTAGATTGTTACGATAGTAGAAAATTTATTTCCTTTCTTTTATATAGTTAATCTTGAATTTATTCTTCTACTAGTTGATTTTATGTTTGGATAGTTAAATATTATTACATTTGTTAAAATAAAAAATGCATGTCTAATGGAAAAATAGGGTAGGTTGTGATATCCCCTTTTAAGTATTTCCTAAATATCCTAAGCTTTATTAATGAATTTTCTATGTTTTGAGTTATCAAATGATTAAGAACAATATTTTACTACTAAGAAATTAATTCAAACCCCAATGAAATTATGCAATGATACACACATTCAAAAGACACCAATACATGATAAATCTGAGCTTGAACAAACACTAGAATATTAACACTAACTATTATATTAAATTTGATTGTAAAACTTTGTTTGAAATGAATGATAATAACTCAAGTACATTAGATGAATCTAAAATGAATATATAAATCTCTAACAACATTCCTCTTTTAGTTTGATCACTAATTCTTAAATAATCTAATTCAAAAACTTTGGAAACACTATAATAAAAATAAATGAACTTGAAAATGGTACAACATAATATTGGAAGTATATGGTAGCTAGTAACCAAGGATTGATCAATGAAAAATGAATGAGAATTACATGTAACTAATCCTTTAACAATCTACATAGATTGGATTTGAATTTTGAATTATTTCACTTCTAAAAATGATCAACAAGTACTCCATAAGAGGAAAACACTATATGATTATGCTTGCAATGGGTACAATAGTTTTAAATGAGTTAAAATGGCCTCCAAACAAATAAAATTAGTTTTCAAAACCTACAATATAATTTTAGATTTGACTCTTTAATGTTTTAGTCCCCCAAAGTGATGTTGGGTCACCAATAAAATATTTAATTGGTGTTAAAATACTACAATAGAAATACGCAATCAACAAAATGTAAAACTATTCATCAAATTAGTATATTGACACTATAGTAGGAAAATATAACCCTCCAAAGAATCAAATATTCAAAAAACCACTATAGAAAAACTATAGTAAGCTACAAAGTGTCTTCAAATCTTCAAAAAATTAGCACAAGTGTGATCCCGAGATGGAATCACCTAAAATGGAAAATAGGTGTTTTTGTCATTGATCTCAAATATGGAATCCAAGAAGGTTTTCATCTTCTCAAACCCCCAAAAAACCAAGGACTTTCATCCTTAGATGTCACTAATTGAAAAATTGTATAAATTTAAAAATTGAATGTAAAAGGATAACTTGAATGATCCCCCAATCAAGATATGTGTCTCCATGATATAATTTTTTTTAATTCTCTTCAAAGTATTTAAAATATTTTTTAATTTGAAGTATTAAAAATAATTTTATTTTAGTATTTATGTTTAAAACCACCTTTTACTTTAATTGCAATAATATTATTAAGCTACCTTAAGACTTAACAATTATTAGGCCCAATTTAAATAATATTATTAATTATTTTAACCTAAAAAGAGGGATATGATATAGGTAAAGATTAAAACCATTTTGTAAAGTTCCTTATTTCATGAGAAATTAAACCTATAGAGGTGAACATTTCAAATCACTCAAGCCTTAATATTGATTTGGAACATTTAAGCAAGACAAATTCCAAAGCAGTGGTAGGGGTATGTGCAAGATCATCATGGAAAAACCAAGCCCTTAAGTGGCGAAAAATTCAAAATATCAGTGTTAGGCAACTTGATGTAAAAATTTCAATAAGTTATCTATATTATTTCAAAAATATGTAAGAATAGAATCTATAGAAAATTGAATGTAGTTTCTAAACTACTAGGTTTATTTAAGAAAAAAAAAATCTATTTGCTGAAAATTTGAAATTTCAATATAGTAATACTTAAATTTTAGGGAAAAAATAAGAAGTAGGTGTTTGTCTCACCACCCTAACCACAATAAATGATAATATTATTTTATAAGATTTTATATATAAGTAGAGGAATCATGTCCCGATGTGATGCATTTTTTTAAATATTTTTCCAAGTAAATAATTAATTATGAATTTATTATTACAACTTTTAAAAATATAAAAATCGTATGTCGACCACCTTAACTTGGTCAAAATTCATGAAATTCAATTTTTTTAATCCTATAGTATGCGAAGCATAGAATGTGACACATGTTTTAGATTTAAAAAAATGTGAACCATTTGAAAGCTATAGATATTTTTCAATCAACATATCAATCATGACTTTAGTCGTAATTGAAATAGAAAATGAATAATAATTATTTATTAAATTCAAAGTAAAGCATAATTTATATTGGTGGAAAGCTTAGAATCTCCTTTAAAAACCCTTTTTGTTTCATCAATTTTGGGTAGAAAAAAATTCGTCAACCACATACCCTACACATACCCATCATATCGCCACTTTTTGGTCCATCATGATCTTGCACATACTTGTAGATTTTGTTTAACAATAGCTTGAGTGAAATTTCCTTTTACTAACATTCAATATTCTCATTCTTAAGAAAGCATTTTATTTCCTAAAAAAGTACTATTTTACTAGTTTCTCTCTCCACCCTAAGATGTATGTAATTAGAGATCAGTGCAATTTGGTCAATGAAATCTACTTTTAGTAAATGTAGGTAAAAATATATAGTTTTATATTCTATAATTTTCAATTTTAAATTATGTGCACAACATTTCAATATTGTATTTTTTTTAATCTTTCCTAATTTAGGATTACTTAAGGTTCAGATTTAAAGTTTTGAGGAATTATTTGGCCTAGGGATGCTATAAATAATGGTGAACAAATATTTTTTAATTTATTTTTAAGTTTTTTTCATTCTAAGGTAATATCCTTGAAGCAAGGGTTTAAGTAACTATGTATTCTTAGGTTATTCTACTTTGGTAAGTCACAATGTGTAGGCTTCCATCTCCATTTTGTATTCTTCCAAATGGTCTAAATAAGAAGCATTGATAAGAATCCTCCCGCTAAAAACCTTGTCTGGTACTCTGAAGATTCTCCTAAATCTGAGGAGTCTGGTGCTAATAATTCTGAGCCTTCTTTTGTCCCGTCGTTGGATAGAAATGCTAAAACTGGTTCCCATGTTACTCCTGACCCTGCTAATACTTGTTGCAACACTGATAGAGATCCCTCTGCGGATTTTTTTGATTTAGCTAGAAATAATGCTGACAACCATATTAAACTTTCGGAATGGGATTTTCATGAAATCAATGAGTTGAAGATAAAAAATTGGGCCCTTCAAAGCAAATTGGAAGAGTTGGGAGTTAAGGTTGTGGTGCTTGATAAGAAAGAGTTGGAATGAAGAGATCATGGTGTCAGCATTGATACCCAGTACCAAACTGGTAAGGACAAAAATGTTGAATTTGAGTCAGAGAAAATGAAAAATACTGTTAAAATTATTGCCGAGTAAAACAATCATATGGCTAGACACAATGCCATCATCATCAACACCATGACTGAGAAATTGGACAAAGCCCAATAGGGGTCTCTAGTGGTTGATCTGGAGGAAATTAATGAAAGAAATCAGGAGGGGATGCTTGAATTTCCAAGAGAACCAAGGCCAATTTTAAGAGGAAGGCTCCTCCCACTTTGCAAATGATTCAAATCTTTAAGAAGGGCATTCATGATATGCAAAACCTGGAGGTGGAGATTGAGTCTATCCTAAAGACCCTGGGTTGATTGTGGTTGGTCTTTTGTTGGTTCTTCTATTGGCCTTTTTTGTTTGACCTTTATGGTCTTTTGAGGGTTGTTGCTGCTTGTTTTGGTCTTTTCCTTTTATGCATCCAATTTTGTTTGCTGGAATTTTCTGTCCTTTCTTTTCTATTGTAAAATTTTTGGTTTCAGGTCCCTGTAAAACCCGTTTCACCCTTTATCAAAAATAAATTCTATTTTCATTGAAGTTAAAATCTTGGATAATAGAAGACTATTTTCCTTATGGATAAATTGACTATGAATCATCATGAACCCATTTTCTTGAATATATTTCATTGATAAATTATGTGCTTTAGTAGAAATGGTTTTTATGGTATTTTTATTTAAGTTGTGGAAACATAGATTTTGGTGCTATGAAGGAGTTAATCATAAGTTTCATTTCCTAGTATAGGATATAAAATAATAAAATATCACTATGTATAACCAAAGAGAAACCCAATGTGAAACACCAAGTAGACAAGTTGTAAAGTAGACCAATTTTCTAACAATCTTCAGTTATCATTTATCATAGTGAAATTTTTTTTGGAAGCTACCTTATTAATGCTTAGGGCATGATAGAACAGATTAAATTTAAATAGATTATTGTTTGTACTTTTTTCTATTAAAAACACCCTATTACTTGCAATAAAAAGCTATCAATTGTTTGCTTTCTCAATTCTACTTGGACAGATCCTATTGCTACATGAATTTAGGTTTTTTTGGTTAGGTAAATTTTAATTCAAATAATGGAGGTTATTTTTCATTCCTATATTTTTTAATTGAAAGGCTACTAGTTAAAGGAAATGTATATATCTTACATAATTGGATCATATTTTTTTAGGTGTCAAGTGTTAACTTTAGTGACAAGAGGATATCACTTTTATAATAAACTAGTTAGTTGTATGAACTCATTATATCTCATCCCTAAAAAATAGAAAAAATTCATTTCAATTGATTTATAATATGTAAATCTCTTAGATTTCTCCTCATTTAATAGATGATTGAAAATACTTCTCAAAATTTTCAACTTTTTTTACTACCTCTAGCTAAAATTATTTGATCCATTTATATCTCTTGTTATTTAAACATGGTATAAAAAATGGAATTATTAGATACAATGAAACACCATATGTAAATTGAATCCATTTCATAAGTTTACATAGAGTTATTACTTGTTCTTTTTAACTTATTACTATTTTATTTACTTGGAGTCATTTTTAAGTTTTCGATGTCTTGAATATTGGCTTAGTTCGTATCTAGTGGATTTTTAAGGGAGGTTTCTAATTTAGATATTTGAAAATGGATTATTGTTCAGGATAGTAGTTTATTGCATATAAATATTATCTTTACTATATATTTTATGAATAAATATGTAGATTATCATTTATAATTTAATATTGCACATATTAATAAAAAAGGTGGACGGATATAAAATCAAACACATATATTTTTCTAGTATATTCATTAGTAGTTGTTTTATATCTTATAATATATGCTCAGTTATTAAACCAAGATAATGTTGATCTCATTATTGAATAATATTTATTAATACTTTATAGTGGTTTAGAATTTCTAATTTTTTTGGCCAAAACTCCCCCTCTTTGTGGACCCAACTTCTTGCACTTACTCAAAGATGTATTGATACTTGCCTAAGCCATTACGAATTGCTTGCAATATATTTGATTTGGAAGGGAAGATATGGTAGGCACACCCATAAATATGTAGTAGAAAAAGTGTTTGATCTAGGGTCAAAGGATGGAAACCAAGGTCTTAGGCATAAGAAAACTCCTTTGAGGGACCTTGGTTAATTCTATAGAACCTTCTATTTGTCTTCAATGGATTAAAATTCTAAAATTAAAGAATCCCCTTGTATAGGAGTAAATAATTGTTTCTTCTTCCATACCATCCTTCCAATATTTTAAAATCCAGGTGTGAACGTTTCATAGTTTCAACCAAGTCATGGTGACTCTACATATGAGGGCATGTTTTTATAGAGATTACTTTGTATCTCAAAGTACCCCATCCACACTAATCTCTAGAGTTGCTTCAAACCATCAAAAATAAAAGGGATTTGCACTAGTAAATGGAAAATATCCTACCCATGTAGTCAAACCCTTGATCACCCTTTTCCAATCCAATGCACAGATGGTCCTTCATAGGGGGATGGAATCCTCTACAAATGGGTGTTTTTCCTTTCATTTCCACCCTTTACCATGATTTTCTTGGTCACCACAAATTAAAAAATCCTTGAAGTTGTACCTAGCACTGTCCATTATCAACAAATTATTGGGATGCCATGAGTAGGTGTTAGGGCTACACAAATGAAGGATTGAGAGAAATTTGTAGCCATTAGCCAATAGAACATCATTTGTAGAGGAGAGAGGAGGTAGGTGGTTTCAAGAAAATTCACTAGAGTAGGAAGAAATGACATCCATGGAGGAGCTATATGCTAAAGTCCTAGTATAACCACAAAATGGTATCCTTGGTACCTCCATTCTACTTAAATTAAGATTAAAATAGTAAATGAAAATACATATTTTAGTATGTTTCCACTTTAAATATTAGAAAAAAAAATTGGCATAAACTACATGGTGTTAGGCAATTTCTCACTGAAAAGTAATATTGAAATACTAAAAAATAGTTAACATTTTAGAGAGGTAACACTAGACACTATGTTATGTTTTTTTTTTTTCAAAAAATAGGACCAATTTGTGTGGCCCCTATTTCTAATCCCTTAATCTCTACCATTTAAAAAAATAAAATTTAGAAAGTAGATTCAAAGAACTATGACTCATTTTTTATTGCATCTTTAAATTTTAAGTGTAACTATCATAAATTTCTCATCCAAGATCATTCTTTCCTAATTTAAAATAAAAATTGGCTACTTAGACCTCTTTTTGGTCCCATATTTCCATGCACTTACCTTATTTTGTCTTTTATTTTTACTTAAAGTTGGTTATTAAAACCAAAATATAAGGTTGATTATCCTGTCAAGAAAAAATAGTAAAATTTATTTTTTTAAAATTGAAAAAAATATTGTGCACTAGACAAAAGATTCTATGCCAAGATGGTATAATTTTTTTCCTATTTCGAATAAATAGTTAAGAAAAAAGGTGGCATCCCATGGAAATAATTGTTTTCTCAATATAAACATACATTTAAATATTTATCAAAATTGATACAAACAAATAAATCAATGTGATAGAGTGAATAGAACAAGATCATCAACTGTAGAAAACCTTCACAAAAAGGTGAGATAGACATGAGGCCATTTCACCAAATAAGGAGTGAAAATACTGAGATGATTAAATTTACATAATGTGCAGGCTTATAAAGATTGGTGAAAACCTACCCTACGAGAAAAAGCCACCCAAATAACCAATGCTTACTTATGCCTAAGTTAAAACCTAAGCCTAAGGTAAATATGCTATTTACTCTAACACCCCCCCTTAAGTGTAACTTAAGGAGAATGCAAATGCAAATATGAAGATGTAGTATGGATCCTGACTACACAACCATGTTAGGTACCCACTTACAATGCAAAAAGAAATCTCTCGCAACTGGAAAAAAGGAAAAAAAACTATGGGAAAAACCCCTCTCCAAAAGAAAGAAAAAACAAGAAAAATAATGTATGGATGGAGGACTCAATCACACCCCCAAGAACTACATACATCATATATATAGAATCAATAGCCCCCCCATGAGAGGGAAAGAGAGAGACTATATAGCCCAACCACAATTTGTAATCATCTACAAAAATGGTAAGTGCCTGAAGACAAAACATGATCCAGTGTCGACAAACAACTTGTCTCCCTTTCAAAAGAAACAAACCCAAATACAAATGCAGGTATTCTTCACAAAGAAGTATGAATATGTATGATTATGTCTCTGAAATTTGCTCATGTGTCACCAAGACCTTGGAAGATGATGTCACAGACCAATCAAGAACATGCCTAATCACAACAAAAGGTGACAAACAAGGTACCACTAGAAATTGATCCTAAACAATATCCAAAGACTGAAATGGGGTGACAACAGTTGTCCCACAACTATCATTAAATAAGAGAGATAACCCCTCAAATGTGTCCTCCAAATCAGAAATATGGGATTCTATGAAAAATGAATCAATGTCTGACAAATACGAATCCCAATTAGGAAGACAATGAAATACTAGTTGTGATGAATCGCTGGATGTGCGCAATGAATTATGAACACAAAATGAATGGTCTTGTAGAAAAATAATGATAGGAGTCTCAATCAATGACTTTGCACAATGAATCTCTAAAGGCAAAGGGACACCAACTGTCCCTGATGGAGAAGAAGGAGCATCTGAAGAACCCTCGTCATCCTCATCTGAAGACTCAAACTATTCCAACACTTCAAACTCCTACATAATAGCATGATCATAGGGTATCCTATTTGAAAAATGAAGAGGCATAAGACAATCTGAAATAGGATCATCTGGGAATGGCTAAATATTAGGATCTCCATGTATTTCCCAAATTTTTATCCAAAGAGTATATGTACACTCAAAATGATAAATAGCATCTAAAGTGGCATCATCAATCTACATTGTAATAACTCCTAGGACATGATCCCTATTTCAATTCCATGCAAACTTCTTACTATCAGTACCAAGAAGGGGAACAAGATTATATAGATATGGCAAAAGATGAAGCCATCTCAAGTGCCTCAGTATACCATCTCTCCAATGTGTATAGTTTCCCCCTTCCAACATAATCACAACATGATGCAATGAAAACCTCATAATCAATTATGACAAATCTCAGAAAAAAAAAAAGACAATAACCTTCAACAAATAAAAACTCCCAAAAAAATCCTTCCAAAAATAATTTAGGAAGCAATAATGCATAAAATAGGGTTGACAATTTTGAGCAAAATAAGGGCACCTTTACATGCAATCCACCTGGGCACCACCTCCCAAGTAAATCCACAATAGACCAATTTGGAGATCCTCCAAACATTTGGGCAAAGAACACTTTTCCCCATACACGCAAGCCTTTTCTTACCAAGGTGAGCCTTTGCTCACACCAAGGAAACACATTGTAAAGGAATTTAATGAGAAAAAAGCTTCCCCTCACAACCAATGTGGGATAATGATCCCCTCAAAACAAATTCAAAAGAAACTTGGGCCCACACACTTTGTTGCACAACATCTTGAACCCTAAATATTTAGGGAAAACTTTATAAAATATAAAGTTTGATTTAAATGATTCTAATGGAATTGCAATTTCAACAAATTTGCAGCCATGAGACACAAAATTGCCAGCAAAGAGAAGTCACACCTCCAAGAATAGAAAAGAATTGTAGCCTTAATTCAAATAGTGGCTCCAAGACAAAAGAAAATTTTCCTACAGATTTTCTTCATGCCCTCTTACTTGATGAAATCGCCTTCCAAACAAAATCTTCAATGCATCTCCCTGAGTAGCAAAATGATGTTTTCCTAGAAAAAACATATGGCTACAAATCGTGCCTTAGAGGTAATGACAATCACCCAAGAGGAATTATGTCTTTCAATGAAAGGGGTTCCTTCAAACTAAAAAATCCTCTTGTCAGATTCTATCGGGCCTCTTCAGGAAGATTCACAACCACTAAATGGATCACAGCCTTGGGCTGAATGCCTCTAAATAGAGAAAATGCTAGGAAAGGTGTTGAATTTCCACCAATCAATCGGCTCCTCCCAAAAATTTGAATTTGGGCCTCTAACAAGTAGAACCACACCCTCTAGAGGAAAATCAATCCTTCAACAAGGAAAAAAAATGACGCCCAGATCATAGCAGAGAGTCGGCCTTGATAGAGAGATGTGCCCTCCAATGCAAATGAAATTGCCTCTCCAAAGAGAACATGGGTTCCCTCAATAGGAATCATAGTGAAATTGGGCTTGCAAAAATTTAACTAGCCTCTACTCACAAGAATCACACTAGCAATTGTAAATCGCGCCTCTTCTTCAAGAATCACTACCTCAAAGTCACAAGTAGATTTCAATCATCAAATCGAACCTTTCTGAGAAAATTTCAATGCCTCCAATAGCCAGTTGCCCTATGGATGAGACAAATCACACCTCAGATGAGGATTCAGTAGCCTTCAAACAAAAACTCATGCTTTGGAAAAAGTTTCTTCCCTGGAATGATGCTTCCAAATGCAAACTCATGCCCAGATTACAATTGCATTCGCCAACATTTAGGAAAAATCGGAAGGAAACTTTGAAATTTAATGAAATTTCAAATGCCAAAAAAATCAAATCAATCTGAAGTACTCTAGTGAAAACTCTCGAGGAAGGATGTTGCAAATTGGGAGGCTCTAATACCATGATAGAGTGAATAACCCAAGATCATCAACTGCAGAAAACCTTCACAAAAAAGTGAGAGAGACACGAGGCCATTTAACCAAATAAGGAGTGAAAATATTGAGATGATTAAATTTACATAATGTACAGGCTTATAAAGCTGTGAAAACATAGATGGGTGAAAAACTACCCTATGGGAAAAAACCAACCGAATAACCAATGCATAATTATTCCTATGTTAAAACTTAAGCCTAAGGTAAATTTTCTATTTAATCTAACACAATGCACTAAATTTTTAAATTATAAATACACAAAAAATATTAAAGGAAAAAAAAATACCATATAAAGAGTAGCATCTCAACTTGATTTTTCAGCATTTTATCAACAAAATTATACTGTGAATTTTATAAATAACTATTTTCAAATAATATTTTAATTTAAAAAAATATAAAATATACTAAAAGATAAACATTTTATTATTTTACATTGTTTCAAAATTTAAAACATATATGTCACCTTTTAGTGATTCAAGTTAAAATTTTGGATCAAGGTTGGTTGATTCCTTTAGAAAAGAGTGACATAGTTTTACGCTTTTACCTGAGAGCATAAACACATTAGGTTACTTGGGAACAAAAGAATAGAAAAGAGAGTAGGTGATACTTTTTCTCCTCAAGATTACATAAAGGTGCAAGAGGAAAGAATGCACACCACTCACTCGAAGACATGATAAAAAAATTATTTATTAACCTTTCAAAATTAACTGTGCAACTAAGGCTTATCAAATGATAAGGCCTTGGACAAATGTACAGTTACAACCATAAATGTGCTAGTCATTTAAAGATGTTTCTTGGGACAACATTTTTAAGCTACATAAACAAGGATATACTATAAAATTGTAATACTAAATTCTTAAGGACACCAAAAATAATGAACAATATTTGATGTTTATGAGAAAAAATTATGAACTTCGTGTTGATATGTGAATGTGCTAGTCAATGAATGTGTTGATTTGTGAATGCATTATTTTATGTATTAACTGAAACATAGGATAACCATATTGAAATAGAAACCTACATGAAGTAGAAAACATACATTACTATTTTTTTGTAAAAGGAGTAGGGACCAAAAAATATAATGTTAGAAATGGTGAAAATGTCACATGGGAAGAACATTAGTACATGAATAGAAAGTGAAAACCAAAAAAAGATGAAAATGGAAAATGATAAAAGAATATCAATAAATTTCTTAGCTATGAAAGAACTAAATGTTAAGGTAGAAGAACTTATCCATGCATGTGCTGATTTGTAGAAGTGTTGATTCACAAAATCATGGATTTATCCATAGAAGCACTAAAACATAAAACAACAGCGTGAAACTATGTTGGAAAAAGAACATGACAAAAACATGTTATCCTACAAATAAGATATTATAAAAGTATAGAAATGATGAAATGGCACAAGGATGTTACATAATGGAGAAAAAAAGTCAACAAATTAGTAAACAAAATTTAGAAAAATGTAAATGAACTCTAAAAAGGACTAAGAACATGTAAGTATTGATTTGTGCACAAAAGCATTGAATTATCCATAAAAGTGCTAAAACACAAAGAAAAATTGCTAAATTGCAATAGTGAAGGAGATAGTGACACTTGTTAGATGACAACGAGCTTATATTTTAATATATATGAATAGATTAACCGAAAGGATTCAAATTTGATGGATTGGGGATATTGTGGAATTAAATATTGGAGGAATATTAATGAATATTAATTATCCTAAATTGATTAATTATGTAGGTGTTAGTTAATTGACTTAGTTGAAGCTTTTGGGATATAAGATTAAACTTAATTAAATAAATGTCATGAGTGATAAAGGTAAATAATAATTATTTAATTAGTTAATGGATAGGATAAGTTAAAGTCCAATATGGTCATGCATGGATGAATTTAGGTGTTAAAAACACCATTGAATAGGGAATCTCTTGCGACTTTTCTGCATGGGTGCATTGGGTATCATACTAATAAAAAGTATACAAAAACTAATTTTAAATTTTTTCTTCTCTTTCACTTTCTTGTAGGGAAATTTTGTTGAATCAAATTACTATAAATTATCTCTATGATTGACACATATGTTTTTTTCTACTAAAATTATTTATATGATGACTAATAGATTCCAAAGATGTGGTGGGTACTTTCCAATGTGAACTATTTGTATTTGAATCTCGTAATGTATCAACCAATTTTGGAGTTTTTTGTCCGTCTTAGCTTTACTTAACAATTTTGTTTATATTTGATAAGTTTGGTAACCTGAATAGAGGGATAATTTTGAAGAAGGTTCAAATTTATCTACTCTTAAATGATATTTCCCCCATCCATATAATTTGGTGAATTAAGGTTTGACAGTGTTGAAGAATTCTTAATTACTCAACATTAAAAATATTGAATGAAAAAATGATAAAATAGATCATTTAAACTACTAAAAGCATAAAAAATAACTCCTTTATATCACTCATGTCATCGTGACATCATGTTAGCTTCAATCCAATCAAAGGCTTTATAAATATGCTTGTACATTTCCTCACTCATGTTAGAGCATTGGAAAAAATTGGTTTGAACTCAAATAAGCTTGGACTTTGACTTTTTTACTTTTATTAGTCATAATGTGAGTGGATTCTAATGATTTTTCCTTCGATGGAGCAAAAAGTGGTGGCCACATTTTGATCCCTCATCTTTGTGCACATGCCCTCTAGGGATCTATTATCTTACCTCAACCATTGTATGCTCATTCTCTTGGATGCCGCAATGGGGCATACATTTAGCATAGTGTCTTATTTTCTTACATGGGGATTTCTAGCTATTTAGGTCCACACCACAATTTTTCACTTATCTACACTAGGGGTAAATTTCATATTGCTTCACACTTATCTCTAGCTCATGTGTGTTTCTCACATATGTTATCTGACATAATTTTTCTAAGTTTTACATGATGCATTCATGATAATGATATAACTTACATGACTTATTTGGTTATATGATTTTCTTATTTTTATATTTCATGTATTTTTTCCTCCCCAATTTCTTGCATTTGATAGATACAAACAATTGAAGATGAGCATTTTTTGTCATTAACACCTTGATATCAAAATTTTAGAGTGTTACAAGTGCCCATATAGAGACTCATCATCATGTCTAGGTCAACCATTAAAATGATAGTGCCTAATATGTCATGCCATCCTATGGTTAAAATACTAAATGAAGCATTATGATACAACTTTTTGAACATGCAAAATTTTTTACCTCTCTTTCTCTATTGATTAATGCTAGTAGAATTCAACTTGGAAACATATTTATCTTTACTTGTGTGACATAAAATTCTTATGAGACATATTTTACTATTTTCACAAGAACACATTCAAAAGGATGGACTTAAATGATTAGATCTAGAGGGGTCCATTATTTTATATCGACACCATTCTCCTTTTATGTCTATATATTTACTTTTCATGCATTTTTTTGAGTGCCAAAACATGCTTTTGAGATACATGATCATTCTAGGGATCAAAAGCACCTTATAATGTAGGAAAAACATGAAAATGGTGAAATTTGCATACCCATGCTATTTATTATTTAGTTTTAGGTCCATTTTAATGGAATGACTTAATACAATCATTCATTGAAAAATTAGACACTCATGGGAAATGTTGAGCTCATTCTCCCATGTTGTTATTAATCCCTATTTAATCATTCTCTCATATTTGGTGTTATATTATCTATATATCTACACATATTTCCATATATCTAACATTATAACCCATGTTCTAGACATTTACTCCCCACCTTGATCTTATGTTGTCTTGTCAATGTTGTGAGCATGAGATGAATCTTATACCCATAGGTTTGATTTTTTTTTAAAATAAAATTAAGATTTGGTCAATTCCTACCCATTTATTTCTCACTATTTGCCAATTCGGTATATGTTTCACATAATTTGTTGCTATGTGACATTTAAGCGCATTCTATGTGCATTTATTTATGATTTAAGTTTTGGGTGACATAGGTTGTAGAAGTCCACAATGTTGTAGGTTCGTTCTTGCGAGTTACATGTCAAATTTGCATGGAAGGCTAGATTCACAACTCTTATGGTTAAGTCCACCAAGACATGAATGATATACCAAATTATAAGAACAATTGAAATCAAATTTTATCATTTTATTTCCATCACATATAACAAATTATATTCTTAATTAGAATTAAAATTTATCATCCGAAAAATAAACAACTTTCTTTTAATTATTGAAATCAATTAAAAATATTTATCTGTAGTATTCTTTAATTCCAAAAAAATAATTCATAATGCATCCAAACTCTTAAATTCACTACCTTATTCATAATACCTAAATTTGATAAAAGAATCCACTTTCTAAAAGCAAATACACCGTATTTCTTAATTAATTGGAAATGAAAAAAACATTCTTTTCTAATTTTTCAATAAATTAATAAATACTATGGGTCAAATGTACATTCTTGAGAATGGATACACAACAGTGTATATATACCCAAACCCGGGCCGGGGTCAGTACCTCAAATTACGAAGGGGCGATGTGGGGGTTTATATTTAGAGGGAAGCTAGTTCGTTGTCATTTGGTCGGACGGTTATTCTTTAATTTTGTTGTCTACATGTATGGCCAGGTAAAAGATTCTATTGAAACATTCGACAGCCGACAGTTTGGCGAACTACTGGTAAAGAAGACCCATCTTCCCCAAATTCTATTCGCCCTTGAAGGGGTTCATGGAACAATATCCACCAATCTGCAACTTCTCGTGTTCGAATCCCGTGGAGCCTTGATTTCAATCCCAGATCTGCCATGGACAATTACATGTACCTTTCAGTTCCGGATCTGCCCATGAAATATTACATGTACCGGCCCATGCCTCAGCAGCAAGAGCAGCGAAAGAAACTGGCAGACTGTAGAAAACGAAACCCCTCTGTGGAAGACGACAGGCGAAGAGGCATAACGTCCAAGAAGATGAGGCTACACAAGAACACAGAGCATGTTATAAATAATAACAGCAGCTCAAATTTCATCTCTTCCCAGGGCCACGGATCTGGCAGGACAAGCCAATTGCCGTCGGCGGTGTTGAATACCCTCGCAAACACGTCCAACGTGCACAAAATGCCTCCGCCGAGATTGCTGCCCTCGCCAGCCAAACCAGTTAACTGGCGACTGGCCTGTTTTCTGGCCAGGGAGTACCTCTCACGCGGGACATTGCTGGGGAAACCATGGCCAACGCAGGATCCGGACACCGCTCAGCTGAAGAGGAAGCTCCGAGTTGATGAAGCTGCCAGAGAAAAGGAAGCTCTGTACTCTACTCTAACCACCAATTTCCTCCGCTCTGGTGACATCCACATACCTGACATTTACAATCCTTCACAGTTGGCCGCTTGGCTCGGATTCAAATGACCACTCCGCCCAAATCCTGCAATGAAAAATTCAAAAGATGGCTGTATTATTTTGTGGTGTAAGACCCCTTAACCATTCGTATTGTCTTCCCGTTAAGAAGGAGAAACTTCTTATTTTATTTTTTCAGGTTATCTGTGTTTTCTTTATATGAGAAAGCTTTAGATGTTGGGGCAATTGGCAGCTCTGGAACGTATAAATACTTTTATGGACGTGCCAGGACTTATTATTTTCAAAGTGTATTGAGACCGTAGACTGTGAAAATAATATAATTTTAAGTGTCGAAGTTTAATTTTTCTTTGGTTGCAGAGGGGAAGCATAATTTAGTCCTTACATCTGTACGATATAAGAGTTTCGAATCAGAAAAGCTGCCCTTATAAATCTTTTTCATACTCTTAGAAATATAGTCTGATACAGTATAAAGTGTTCTACTGAGAATGAAACCTCTCATTAGTGATTTTTTTCTCATAGTTCAGTTTTAATAGAATAGAAGAAATTCAAAATCTGTGAGGTTTAAAATATTCTATGAGATATCGATCTGATATTCAATTTGATAATCACCTCTCCCATTTATTCAACAACTTTGATGTAATTCTGATCCATTAACAAACACTCAACCACAGACTCAGACTGAGACTGGTGGTTAGAAGAATATTTTTCAAAATACTCAAAGCACAGACCAATGGTTAGAATTCAATTGTCCTGTTCTTATTAAAGGAAGTCGTCCATTAGCAAACACTCAACCACAGACCAATGGTTAAAGGAATATTTTTCTTTTTAGGGTTTTTGTAGGTCGAAAGCCTGGCCCAACGAGATTCCTCGCTTCAAGTGATTTTGAAGTGGTTTTGTTATGTACGTTGAATTATATTGATATAATCGAGCCAAAGCGATTTAAAAATTAGTCCAGGCTTTAGACGGCTTATTTGTTTGCTTCTTTCCAAAGTTGGGCATAAATTGGTTTTAGCAAAAGCAGTTGGATCCAGCTTACATGCATCGAGCCCTGCTTTTATTCTAAACTTTTCATACCCATCCCTATTACTCGTATGACTATTCTTATTTCTATTTTTATTTCAATTTTCTTCAAGTTAGTTCTACTTACCAAATTTAGTAGAATTTGATGAAATTAGATTTTGAAATGGTGAAATTTGTGTACGTGTCAATTTTACTAGTGTTGTTTTCTTATCTTTATTGATATTTTGTATTTTTTATAAATTTATCAAAAAAAAAATTGTATGGAGAATAGTTAATCTAAATATTGTTTCTTTTTATTTTTTAAAAATAATTGTATTTTAAATTTTACAAAGGTTTGTTTTAATTTTTTTTTGAATTTATAAATTTTAAATAACAAAAATTAAATTTATTTTCTCATATTTACATGTATATATATGAAAATATGTTGGTATGTTGAAGTACTTAGCTAGCTTGTACTAGAATGAGAGATTTGGAACAAAGTATGGATATCATCAAAGCAAAAAGAATAAAATAATTTTGTAATGTGTCCTAGTGGTCACCACCCTAATACACATGAATATAGAATGTAGAATCATAGACAAGGCTTAAAAGAGCATTGAATGCCGATATATATATATATATATATATATATAGAAGGACAGTTATGGTCTTAATTATCATAATTCTTAAAAAGAAATACATTATCTTCAATTTTTGCCATTGTATCAACACGTATAAGCTAAATTAGGGAGCAAGATTGTATTTGGTTTACATTTGAGTCTATGTTGTATAGTTTTATGTGGAAGATCTTTATTTTTGTCTATTTCTAATGATTTCCTAGTGTTGAGATGCTTATTCTTTTGTGCTTGGAAGCAACAAGAGGTGTGTTTGTTTTAGAACTTTTCATTGTATAGTTTTAATTTACATCTAGTGGTGGAATTTTAAAACTTTGAAGATTTATCGTCATTTTATACAATTATTCTTCCCATTCTAGGCTATGAATTTTACTATGCCATCTAGAAAGTGTCAATATAAATACACTTAATTATCTCTCATAAATAATTATAATTAACTATATGTGGTTGCATGAAAACAAGGGATTTTTTATAGGGTACATGTATCCATCAAAATATAATGAAAAAGGGTTTTTGTAGTTTTTCTCTACATTTCTAAACATCATTCTAGATAGGATCAATAATTACTCTATAGGAGTAATTCTTGATTTAAAATGAATGATGAGAACTCAAGTACATAATATCTACATCACAAATGAATACAAAAATATCTAACACTATTCCTCATTTATTTTGATTACTAATTCTCAATTAATCGAATTACGAACATTTAGAAACATCACAAATGAACTTAGATATTGTACTACATAATAATGGAAGAGTATGGTAGTTAGTGAGAAAGGATTGATGAATTAAAAATAGTTGAGAATTAGCTATAACCAATATTCCAACAATCTACACAAATTTGTTATACTTTTCTATTATTTCACTTCACAAAATGATAAAGAATTACTCCGTAGGAGGAAAACATTGTACAAGTATGCAGGCAAGGGGTACAATAACTAGAAATGAGGTAAAATAACCTCCAAATAAATAAACCCATTCTTCAAAACCTAAAAAGAAATTATATTTGACTCTTCAATGTAGTAACCTCCCAATATGATGTTGGGTTACCCAAAAAATATCAATTTGGTGATAAAAAAATTATAGAAATAATATATAATCCTCTTAATGCCAAAATATTAATCAAATCATTGTAGGGAGAATTCAATAGCAACATATAAAGCTAAATAGGATGAAATATTCAATTAATCACTATAGTGACAATATAGAAAGCTAGAAAGTGTCTTCAACTCCTCCACCGATTAGCACAAGTGTGACCCCTAGATGGAATCACCCAAAATTGAAAACAAGGGTTTTCACCATTTATCTTAAATTTAGAATCTAAGACGGTTTTCATGCCCTTAAACCTCTAAAAATATAAAGGTTTTCTATCCTTCGATGTCCTTGCTTAAAAAAGTTGAATAAATTAAAAAACTACATGCAAAATGATATCTTCTATGATCCCCAATGGAGATAGGTTTCTTCTTCATATAATTTTTTTAAATAGGTCCATGGGTCCTAAATTCCTTTACAAGCATTTAAAGTAATTTTTAGTTTTAATTTTAATTTCAAGTATTAAAAAGAATTAGCAATTATCATGCCCATCTTAACTAATATTATTAATTATTTTAACTTGAAATGGGGTACATGACATAGGTAAAGATTAAAACTAGTTTGTAAAGTTCCTTATTTCATACGAAATCATTCCTATAAAGGTAAATAATTAAAATCAATCAATCCTTAGTAGTAGTTTGGAACATGCAAGCAATCTAGCACTCTTCAAACAAGTGGTAGATATTATTTAACAATAGTTTGTGTAGCTTTTCCTTTTATTAGCATGCAGTATTCTCATTGTTGAGAAAACAATATCTTATTTCCTATATAGTATTAATTTTATGGCTTATCTCTCCACCCTAAGACATTTTCTAACATTATTTTTTTGAATTAATGGGCATTGAACACTAATGTGAGGTATTTTTTATTCTCAATAAAGTTGATAGCAAAGTAATTAAGAATGAGCACAATCTAGTCAATGAAAGCCACTTTTATTAAATGAAAGTAAAAAGATATATTTTTTTTCTTATTCTATAAATTTTCTAGTTTAAATTATGTGTCCAAAATTTCAATACTACTTATTTTGTAAGTCTCTCCTAATTTAGATATAGTTTAGGTTCAAATTCAAATTTTTAAGAACTAATTTGGTCCAGGGAATCTTATTTTCACTAAGTAATGCAAATAAAATATATATTTTAAATTTATTTGTAAGTTTTTCCCATTCTAAGCTAATATCCTTGAAGCAAAGATTTAAGTCATTATGTATTCTTGGGCTAGTATACATTGGTAAGTCACAATATGTAGGCTTCCATATTTATTTTGTATTAATCCAAATGGTCTAAAAAATTAAGTCTATTTACATTAACGTAAAATTATTGGATAATATTGGAACATTCTTCATTAGGATAAAGTGGGTATGAGTAATCATGAACAAATTTTCTTGAGTATATGTCATTGAGAATTTTTTTGTGTTTTAATAGAAATAGTTGTTTAATGTATTTTAATTTAATTCGTGAAAACATAGATTTTGGTTCTTTGAAGGAGTTAGTCATAAAATTTATTTCCCTAGGATATTATAGAAAAATAAAATATCACTATACATTGTTGGAGTGTATGTAGAACCCTAAAGCTCCCAGAAATCACAAAGGACCAAAATTCCTATCACATGAAGAGAGAAAAATTCATTGATTGTGCTATGCAACCTTTGAGAAATGAATTTATCTAAAAAAAAAATGATATTGAATGAATGTTAGATTAATATAATATAGAATAATGAATAATTATAAAAGAAAAAAAGAAACCCTAGATCAAACTCTAGGTGAGGATTAGATTAGATCATGATGTAAGTTTCCTCATCTTATGCTATGAGATAAAATGACCTAAATACAAAAAAATCTCCTAAGCAAAACCCAATGTGAAACACTAAGTAGATAAATGGTATACAACACTATTTTTCTAGTAACCTTGAGCTATCATTTCTCATAATGTGAAATTGCTTGGATGCCACATTAGTAATGTATAGGACATGATAGAGTAGATTAAATTTATTTTTATTTGATAAAAAAGGCTTGGAATCTTTTCCAAGTAAAATTGAGAACACAAACAATAGGTTACCTATAGTAAAAGTTTGCTATAAAATGTTACTACATTACTTTTAATATGCTACCATATTGTTGTTGATGATTTTTGTACTAGCATAAATAATAGTGAGAAGCTCTCTATTATTAATTTTTTTCATTTTAAGCTAAAATTAAGTGAATTTCTTCAAGCAAAGAACTAGGTTATGATTCTTCTCAAGGTTTCCATCTCCATTTTGTATAGTCCAATTCATTAACATTTTAGGATTGTCAATTGAAATATTGGATTATATAGGATTATTTTCCATTAGGAATAAATTGAGTATGAATTGTCATGAATATGTGTTTTGTTAGGGTAATTAAGTTTTAACTTAGGGAAAATTATTTTTAATTAGTTTTTTCTCGTATTCTTGTATTGGGTGGTTGTTCACCCATTTGGCTTTTTTATGGCTTTATAAGCCTGTAATATAATATATTTTAATATCTTGGCTTTTAATAAACCATCAAATTTTTGGTGAATTTTATTTTCTCGGCTTTGAGGGTTGATTTGTAGGGGGTTGTTCTTAGGTGATTTGAAGCTTTGCTCCAACATGGTATGAGAGTCGATCTCCTGCCCTTCCTTCCGATGAAGATTTTTTGCCTGTTGGTGTTTTGGCAGACCTTCGTGTGGTTAGCCTGCACTTTTATCAAAGCTGAGGTCACTAGTGTTTTGGCAGACCTCCGTGTGTTATCCTGCACCTTTATTGAATTTTCTGCTGTACATATTTTGTGTGGTTAAATCTAGCTTTTTTTTAGGGATGTAGAAGGTTTATCACACATTTTCCTTGGCAGACCGATCTGATTCTCTAAACAGATCTTGAGAAGTGCCTAGCCTATTCATTTGTGAGATCGATTTGTTTTTTTGGCATTTGAAATTTTTAAAATTTTAAAATTGCCTTCGATTATTTTCCTATTGCTACTATTGTTTCATGGCCACGATTTTCGATTACTTTGGAAGTGGTCTCAATTTTGTTGGAGGACAAGTACCCCACTTGAGACACAATTTCTGCAGAGCCATGTTATTTAAGAGGCGTCTGAATCCAAATTGCTAGTCGTTCAGACATTTTTGTCTTGCGTGCGATGTGATCTGTCTCATTCACTAGGTGCGATTGAAATCTTGGAGATTCGATTCAGCATTGGAAGAGGTCGATTGAATTGGAAATCTGGGGTATGCATCTTTAATTTCTGCACAATTTGTATTTCAGAGGAAATTTGTTGACAACTGCTATTTGGAGGCGTTTTGTTTTGTGGGCAGAGGCGTTTTTGTTTGGAGAGATCACATTCTTCCCAACCGTGATTTTCTGCTTTGGAAGGCCTGATTTCTTGTTTTTGTGCATGATCTATTGGAGGAGGAGTCATTTCAGTGGAGGCCGATTTCTGTCCTCTTGCAGGCCGATTCTCTGTGTTGAAGCCACTTCATTTCCAGTTGGAGACCACACATTTGCATGACGACGTGACTTGATGTTGCTTGGAGAGGCATTCAATTGACAAAGATTTTTGGCAGAACCGTTATGTTGTATGAAGCCCGATTTTGTCATGAAGTAGCTGTTATTTTTAGTTTTTGAGAGGGCACACGTTTTTTTCTTACGCACTGGGCAGAATTTCATGTGTCTTGAAGGATTTTTACCTGTCGCGTGAAATTGTAAAAAGGCAGCGATTTCTTTGAGGCATCACATTTTTTTAACCTTGGCTGGGCGTGTTTTTTTTTTAAAGAAAGGCACTTAATCGAACTTTATATCTTATAAAGTTTGGATTGAAATAATATTTAGGGCTTCTTTGTTTACATAAGAAAAGAAGTGGGCCTGAGTCTCCTTTGAAGTTGTCTGAGGGAACTTCATCTCACATTGGTGGTGTGGGAGGACATTTTAGTAGTTATATACCACTACACTTGTTAATGTTGTTGTGAGCAAAGACTCACATGGAGTCATTGTCAAAGCCCGCATGTTCAAACTGCTGTGTTGTGGACCCCTTGTGCCTTGTGAGGGCTTTGATCAGCCTTTGTGGATCGGTGGTGTGAGCTTAGTCTTGGTGGCTTTTAGGAGGCTTGTTATTGTTCTTCAAATTTGTTTGGAGGCTTTTATTTATCGTCTTTGGATTTTGTTTATGATATGTTTCCACATTTTCTCAGTTTGTCATCTTCTAGGCGAGTCCCTGATTGGTTGGTGACATCATCATACTTGGCGAAGGAGATGCATGGATAGTTTTCAAAGACTCTTTTTTTTTGTTTTCTTTTTTCTCTTTTGGAGATGGGTTTTTTCCCATGGGGCTTTCCTTCTTTTCTCCGGTTGTGAGAGATTCCTTTTTCTATTTGCATTCTCCCTAAGTTGCACTTAAGGGGGGTGTTAGGGTAATTAAGTTTTAACATAGCGAAAATTATTTTTAATTAATTTTTTCCTGTATTCCCATATTGGATGGTTGCTCACCCAATATAATGGATTTTAATATCTTGATTTTTAATAAAAAATCACATTTTTGGTGATTTTTATTTTCTTGGCTGTGAGGGTTGATTTCCAGGAGGTTGTTCCTGGGTGATTTGGAGCTCTGCTCCAACATGTTCTTTAATATAAATAGTTCTTTTAAGGCATTTAATCTTTGGTAAATAGTGATTTTGGTTCTTTAAAAGAGATAGTCATTAAATATAGTTTTCTAGTATAGGGTAGAAAAATAAAATGAGAGGGAATATAATAGTAGTAGCTTTAAGAGAAAATTAATATTATAAATAAGATTATTTATCCATGAATCCCATAGACGTATGGGAATTTATCAATAGTAACAGTTAATTGTCTCATATTCTACTCAAATAAATGTCAAGAAACTACACATACTTGGGTTAACAAATGATATGGATAATTTTTCCCTAGTAGTGCCAATTATTCTCAAATTGGGAGAGCTATATATTTATATTCCTTGAAATATATAAAAGAAATTTTGTTAAATTATTGAATTTGAAATGAATGACCTATTGAATTGGGTAGTAATTTATTCTTTGTTAGGAGCGATTTTTTTTGTTCAATTCCTATTTATTTTCATACTCATGGCTACATATTATACAAAATCCTTTGCATGACATGTAAATAAAAATATTTTTTTTTGCAGCTCCATCAAAATTGGTAAATAGTGGAGATAATAAATTTTTTACTAAACATATTTTCTCTTTTCCTTATTTTATTGTAGATTATATGGTATGACTACTAACCCATAATTCCTTTGGTAGATCTATGTTTTCTTAATCTTAAAACACATTTATGACAATGTATCTCTTCTTATTTTGTTACAACACCTATTATATGGTCGGCAATATTCATTGTGCATAGTAGAGCTATTTGTAAACTTTATTTTGTCATAAATACATAATTGTAATGAAGGACTATGTTTTTGCCTTAGATAATCATTCACATTATTGCTAGTTACATTCCATGCAAAACCAAAGTGATGCTATATATATATATATATATATATATATATATATATATATATATATATATATATATATATATATATATGAAAAAAGGTCTTTAAATTGTATGTTTTATGAATTGTCCTTTTTAACAAGATGTGCTTTCAATGTTTGGAATATGATCTTCATGTTTTCTAAGAGGAGAATATGAGTAAGTTATATGATCTTAATATGAAAACCCTAGGATTCTCTAATGATCCTTAAAAATATCACTCAACATCTACCCTTTTATTTTTGTGGTGAACCATTGGAACCAATTCTTAGAATTTTTCTTTTAATGAAAGCTTTTATGCAACCAAACAAACGTACAAAATACACCAAATATCAATAGCTATTGAATGTCCTCTTTTAAGACATAAATTCATTCAAAACAACCAATAAATACTATAGCTCCTTGATATTTTAGTGTAGCTATTATTTTAGCTATAAACCTCTTCACTATTGTCAACTTCTAGATCTCGTATTCATCTCAACATTAGAAGGGAAACTTTGAATTGAATATTGGATTAAAATTTTTAATTTATGGGGATATTGAGAAACAAATTTTAGGTCCTAATGGCAGGTAAATTAATTGGGCATGACCTATTTGTTGGGTTAGTTGAAATAGTCTCATGTTTTTGGAAAGTTGCAATGATATAATTCCAAGAAATGTTAACATGAATATTAAACAATTATAAAATAGTACAACTTATTTTGATAATTTAAGAACTATATTTCCTCTTATATGTGTTAAACATCAAGACTTTGCAGGTGATTGTGTGCATCCTCAAAGGATTAGTCTTGCCTCAACTTGCTCTTGTTGGACCCCAAATTGGAAAAAAGTAAGACCAAGGCAAGGCTAGTTGGGCATTGGGCTAGGTCGCGGGGATACCTTTGGTGCAACAAAAAAAAACATCAAGACTTTTTATACAAGGAGCTAGTTGATATGCATGATCAAAACTCAGGTATTAATGTTATGAGATGTTGTATTCACCCTTCCTTTTCACTACTATATGAACTACTTTTACATTAAATTTAGCTATAAATATTATCTTCATGCACTAAAACTATATAAATCAAGAGGGCAAGAAGGATTAAGTATTGCTATCCAATTTTAATGGCTAGGCTAGTTAGTGCCTACTTGTTTTATTTCTTTTAATATACTAGGATACCACATATGTGGATATAAAATATTTTAATTATTACAAAATTTATATACCTTGGGTGAATGTGAGTGGTTTTAGTTAAATATGACCTAATTGATGGGATAATTTATGACAATTTGTTGATTCATTAAGTATTTAAACATCTAATGTTTTGACTAGATTAGAAATGGAAGGGCCTGAATCCATTTAAACATCTAATTTTATAATTAGATAATTGAATATTCTATCTCAATAAGAAAATTTACCTATTTTTCTTTTAAAATGTACACATACTATTGGAACTCATTAACATATAAATTTATTTTATTTTGTACTTATTTGAATTTGTTAATTTTTAATGGAATTTATATGTTAATCCCTATTATTTTGTTACTATAATTTTGTAAGAAATTTCTAATATTATTCTTTAGATTGTAGTCTTTAGGGTCTTCTTGTGTAGTCACATTGTTGGATGAAGGAAATATTAGGAAAAATATTTAAATTAATGTTATTTCATATATGTTGATTCTTGCATGTCTAATTTAAGTAGATGGTAAAATTTTGAGATAATTTGCAATTAATATTTCTCGTTGTCAAGCACTTGAATTTATCACTATTGAAGGACTTATTTAGATCTTTCTTATCAATTTATTTAATTATGAATAATCTAATATCTTATTTTTTATGTTTTGAACTTATAATGCATAAACTATTGATTTAGGTCAACTTATTATATCTTTATTATTTTCTTGGAACTATCAGTCACATGGTGAGTTTACCTTTGAAACTCAATATAGGTGAATTTTTATTTGAAATTTTGATCTTTGATATTCATGTAATACATTTGAAGACCATTGTGAATGATGGGTATTTAGTTGAAGCTAAGAGTTCTTAATTTTTGCAAGTAGAAACCATTATGTTTGTATTTTCATGTTTGAAGGTGCTATTTTGTTTGAAATTTTATATATTTGTGTATCAAATTGGTGCTAATGCTACTTGTGCATAATTTTCACAAGACTATTTTGTGTTTTTTTGTCTTTTATGCTATACATTTCAAAAAAAAAATTATATTTTAGATATTTGCACAATAGAATTGTACATCTAAGTTGCACTTCTAGGAGTCTCCTTATAAATATTATAGAAACACATTTTTTTGGGATAGTTCACATTGACTATTTTTATGATGAAGCAACTTAGTGATATTTATATTTTTTTGATAAAGGAAAAAATGGGTTTTACAGGGCCTTGAAACCACAAAGTTTACAAAAAAAAAGAATAGACATTAAAGGAACCAGAAACAAAAAGGATGCAACAAAAAAGAACACAACAAACCCAACAACCATCAACCCAAGGCCAGCAAGGGCCACCAAAAAAACCCCACCAAAAAACCAGCAAAAAACCCCTAGCTAACTTAAGGACTTAAGAGCATCAGCAACCTTAGCTTCAAGATTCTGCATTTCTCGTGTGCCCTTCTTCAAGACCTAAACCATCTAGGGAATAGAAGGAGTCTTCCTCTTCAGACTAGCTCTTGTCCTCTTAGAAATACCTACATCCTTAGTACTGTTCTTGTCCCTATCCGCTTCCAGATCCACAACTAGAGAACCCTGATGTGAATTCTCTAATTTCTCAGACATAGCATTAATAATGATAGCATTATGCCTCATCATTTTGTGATTATGCTCCATAATAGTTTTCGTAGTATTTTTCATTTTTCCAATTCCATATTCTAGTCATTTGACTTTTCCTTCATTATCCTCAACCCCCATTCTCATCCTATCCTCCTTTCTCCTGCCCTCCGCAATATTAAGGGAGTTGAATTTTCCTTCAAGAACCTCCAACTTGTTGTTGAGGGTTCTATTTCTAAGATTAAGGTCTTTAATTTCATGGAAGGCCCATTTCATAATTTCAAGTTTGAATGCACAATTTAGATTATTTTTCACTTTATCAAATTTAAGTGTGTTGTTCAATTTTATAATATATAAATAATTTGTTGAAGTGAGAACTATATCATCCTATTACATTATGCAACAAGTGGTTTCTTCATAATTAGTTTCTATCCCTTGAATGGTTAACAAATGTGCCCTTGTGTTTTTATGATCAAGAAAGAAAATGCATGATTATTTCAATATGTGATATAATTTTATGTATCCAATACATTTCCATAAAAAAATTATTCATGTAGCCTCTAACAAGGACTACACCTATCCCGTAACTCTTGTCCAATTTTAGGTTTTATTTAAATGAAATTTATGAATATTATTATATATTGATATTCAACAAAATTTTATGATAAGTTTATTTTTCAATTTTAATTAACTCTTATTTATTCTTACTTCTAAATATTTTTCTTATAATTGAACTAATTCTTTCTATATTTGCATATGTTTTCACAAATTAACTTGATTATTAGACCACTTGTATGCATGCATTCCTAAACTTGAGATCTTGCATTCTTCATCTTGGGTCAATCTTTTGATGTATGATTTTTCTCTCCCATTACATGAAATTAACCTTAAATTTAAAATAGTTAATTCCTACCCTTTCTAATTAGCAATCAATAGTTGAATTTGACTTTGACAAAAAAATTTATAGATAAGCAAGGAAAAGGACCTAATCCCTTACAAAATGAAAAACAAAGCCAAAAAACTCAACAAAACTGACTGGCCAAACACAACCAACTAGAGAGAAACAACCTGCCAGAAAAATAGACAACATCAAACTATTCAACATGATATTGTCCTAGATAGAAACAACTAGTTAGAAAAAAAGACAACATGAAATTGTTCAAGAAATCACACGTGAAGCTAGTTAAGCCTTTGTGGGTGTGTTAAACAAAACTGTGACCTTTTAAGAAAAATGTTTCTTCTTTTTGTGAATTGTTTTCCAAGGAGAATCAAAAACTAAAATCGAGAAATTTTGATCAGAAGGGGAAGACTCCCCTTCGGAGTAGCATACTAGAGGAATAGCTGAAACTTCATGTAATGCATCCGAAACCAAGCTTGAAGCATGAGGATTTACTATAGCATTTTGAAAAACATTAACCTCAGAGGAGATAAGACAAACATTAGTAGGGATAGCCAAATCCAAAGGCCGCACAACATTATCCATAAAAGGAGCAACAACCACCTGTAGTGCCCCTCCATTCTCACCGTTGATGTGCAGGTAGTCTGACTTTGGAACTTGGAGATGAAGATGGAACATGAGCTTCTGTTAGTCTTTTTGTGAGTATGATGCATATTGTTATGTTATTATTATTATGCAGAGATTTACTTGGATAGTTAAGTGATGTAGTAGTATGTTTGTTTGGATAAGTGGAAAGGGAAACATTATACCATTGGATGTATGGGGGACATATGGAAATGAGATATGATTGTTGAAGTCCTTTTCCTAGTGTTGCGGCTATTATACACATGTGCTCTAATTTGTATGTTTGAGTGAACAGGTACTAGGCTACATCTCCACCTAAATTAGCAGGTCTAAGCGCGCCTCTAATCCTAATGGTGGTTAAGGAGATAACATTTGGGCCCAAGTTATACCCCAACCCTAGCCATTGTCCCCAATTAGGGATAATTGATTCAGTGTGTGACCACCTTTTCGGGTTGTCAAGAGACAATGCCCGATCTTGTTTACCCTATGGTTGGAGTGTTGCACATGTGTGAATGTTTTTGTTGGGTTATGTGATTGTGTGACTCCTATGTCTAGCTTTGAGTGTGGATTCAATTCTAATGGTGCTACGTCCTTCGATAAGTCAGGTTAGTCACTGTTGTGATCATTCTCGTTATTTATGTTTTGATGTGAATGTCTCTTTTATGTGAGAATTTATTTTGTGGTTTATGTCTAACCTTGGATTGTGGATTATTTGAGTGAAACTATATATTGGGTCGATCATGTTAGTTGTTATTATAATTGTTATTAATATGATGAGGTGTTATCTAATGTTATTATATATATTGTGATATGGTTATTTTTTATGTGAGTGAATAATGGTTATTAATATTATTATGATTATATGAAAATAAGGGTATAAATATTAACATATTCTAATGTTATTTATTAAATATTAATATGCTTATTAGTAGATATTTAAATATTAAAATTTAAGGATATGTTATATTTGTGTTGTGATTTACTATTTTGGTGGAGTGAATATTTTTAAGGAGGTTCTTTTATCTCTTATAATATTTTGAATTTATTTGGTGGGAAACCCTAAACAAATGAGTTAATTATGTGAGTTAATTTGATTATTTATTTTATTTTAATTATTTCATTAGTGGGATAAGGATAGGTGTTTTAATTTAATATTTTAGTATTTTATTTTATGTGAGAATTTTATTTCCTTGTTTTATTTTAGAAAAGTAGTCTTTTAGGGAAAAAGAAAGAAAGTTACTTTATTTTTTGTTTTTCTTTCTTTTTTTGAATTTAATTCATTTTATTTATGGGAAAATTTGAGGAAATGAGACTTTCACCTTTTTGTACATGAAATTTAGAGGATTTTAAAGAGATTTTGGGAGTTTTGAGATGGAGAGATTTTACATGGTTTTGAAGTAATTTTTCAGAGGTTTTTTTAAGAAATTTGGAATGGTTTTGAATCAAAATTTGCAGAGTAGTTTGGAATTTAATTATTATTTGAAGGAAATGAATTTTGCTGGGGAATTGTGGTTTTGGGAGAATTCTAGATTGGGGAGTCAGAAGCTAAAATTTTTGAAGCTCGACATTGAATTTATGTCCATGCCAAACATTATATCTAGGTTAGATTTTGAAATCTTTTTTTAAAATTCTCTTTTTTGAATGTATAAATAATTTGATTGATTTCTCTCTCTACTTTATGAAAATAAATATTAGATAGTTTTATTTTGTGTGTGAATGAAACATTTATTTATTCCAGAATTAAAAAAATAAATCAATACATGTTTATTGTATTTTGTTCTCTAAAGTAAAATGGTCTAATTGAGTCACTCATAAATCTGTTTTTACAAACTAGGTTGGTGAGATATTTAAAGGGTTTTTTTTAATCTCATTGTCTTTTAAATTTTGTATAAAAATATCAAAAACCTAGATTGTAGTTTTTTAGATATGGTTGAAACATGGGGTTGCTATCAGATTGCTCTTCCATGACTACAAATACTCTCTTATTTTTCAGTATAATTGTAAACAGCCAATGAAAGACTAGGATTTTAGATTTATAGGCATATGAAAGTAGCTAAATTAATTAAATTTTTAATATTTCATATTTTGGAAAAGATCTGGTTGCTAGGTTTCTTATTTTGTCATTTGACTGTAAACGGGTATGCCTAAAAGCAGATTTTTATGGGATTCATATGTTGTTTTGCATTTTGTGAATTTTTGTGTTATTTTAGATTAATTCTTCCCACGTTTCTAAGTATTCAAGGGCCAAATTTGAAATGGATATTTGATGGATTTGGATTTCGAGTTGATTTGATTGTTTTATGTCAGATTTACTGTTGTCAAGAGGAAAAATTAGTTTAGTTCTGAAGTTGTATAAGAGGATACAACTCTATTCTTTGATTTGTATTGTGTTGTATTATTTGTGCTTAAATGTGTTACTATCTTCATGTTGAAAATTCCTTCCCATTTGTGAAAACTTATGTTGAGGCTTTTGTACAGTGTAAGGATCAATTGTACCAAGGTTATTTATTATTGGTCTTGATTATGAACTGCTAAATTAAAGTTGACTATCATGCTACAATATTGAGAAAATGATGTTATGTGCTTCAGGGTATGTGTTGTGGTATAATGATCAGCTGTTGTTATGTGTTTGGCCCGTGGAAGTATCTGAAAGTCTTTGTGAAAGTCCTTATGATTTTTTGTTGATTCTTGTTTTAGGCGGTCTCCTTTAGATGTTTACTATCAGCCACTTGTTTCTATTGCTTACTTGTGTGTGGGGCCTAGTGTTGTCTCCTAGCATGGAGGGAGTGGGCCTTAGGGTTCTACATGGTAGAGTGGTATTTTGAACCATCCATTAGGGTTTAGGTGGTGCAGTTCATGTACAACATGGAGTCTTTTATTTTACTTGATTCCAGAGTTGGTTTCATGATGCAGATGATATTTCTAAGAAATTGTGCCTAATATGTATCTTATATATATGTACCTCTTAGATGAATGAATCTTGTACATTGTATCATTTTTTAAAGGAAATGTAAATAAGTCAATGTAACCTTGAAGATATATTTATTATTGTTTATTATATAATGGAGAGCTCAATGCAGGAATGTTGTACTTATGATGCATATGAACTTAACTTAGTAGTAGGTGTGATACATCTTTATGTACCTATTTCATGGCATTGATTAGGATTAGGCTCATATTGGTATAGTGCTAGATGGGGTTTAATTATAATTAAGTTATGTTGGGTATGTGCAGGATCATGATGGGTATTTGTAGGGTATGTGGCTGATGACTTTTTTTTAACCCAAAATTGATGAAATGAAAAGGGTTTTTAAAGGAGATTCTCATTTTTTTGCCAATATAAATTATGCTTTACTTTGCATTTAATAAATAATTATTATTCATTTTCTATTTGAATTATCACTAAAGTCCTAATTGATAGGCTGATTGAAAAACATCTATAGCTTTCAAATGGTATCGCACTTTTGGAATCCAAAACATGCATCACATTCTATGTTTCACATACTATAGGATTAAAAAAATAAAATTTGAATTTCATGAAGTTTTGACCAAGTTAAGGTGGTTAGACATACAAGTTTTTATATTTTTTAAAAGTTGTAATAAAAAATTCATAACTAATTATTTACTTAGAAAAAAGTTACAAAAAAATATGCATCACATCCGAGCATGAGTCCTCTACTTATTTCTAAAATATTATAAAAAAATATTATCATTTTATTGTGGTTAGGGTGGTCAGACAAACACCTACTTCTTATTTTTTCTCTAAAATTTAAGTACTACTCTATTGAAATTTCAAATTTTGACCAAATAGATTTTTCTTTTTTTTAAAATAAAACTAGTAGTTTAGAAACTACATTCAATTTGCTATAGATTCTATTCTTACATATTTTTGAAATAATATAGATAACTTATTCAAATTTTTATGTCAAGTTTCCTAACTCTATATATTTTTATTTTTTTGCCACTTAAGGGCCTGTTTTTTCTATGATGATCTTGCACATAACTTGTTATCATATGTAATTTGATGTATGAGATTTAATTTACATTCAAAAAATTGATTGGATGTGATCTTAGTGTATCAAATGTCTTTCTATAGGTTTAATTAGTGTAGATGTATTTCAGTAGCGACGTTAGGGGACTATGGAGGATAAGTGTGTAAGTGGGCTATGATTAATGTTACTTGTAGGTTATAATGTGATTATGATATGATGTTAATGTAATGATGTCTTTGAAAGAGGAAAATTTGGTTTTACAAGGACCTGAAACCACAAAGTTTACATACAAAAGATAAGATCGTCAAGGACATCATTAACAGAAAGGCTGTAAAAAAAACAATAAAATGACAAAGCCACAACCACCAAAAAAGCCAACACGGGCCACAAAAAAGACCCAAAAAGACCAGACAAAATGCTAGCAACACCTAAACTTGGGACTTTAATGTTTTTGCAGTCTCAGCTTCCAAATCGTTCATTTCCTGAACCCCCCTCTTTAAGATCTGGACCATTTGGGTAGTGGGAGGTGCTTTCCTCTTAAGGTTGGAATGGGTCCTTTTTGATATACCTTGGTCCTCGTTCTTTCTTTTATCCTTGTCCTCTTCCAGATCAACAACCAGCGAGCCCTGTTGCTACTTTTCCAACTTTTCAGACATTGCATTGATGATAATGACATTGTGCCTAGCCATTTTATGGTTTTGTTCCACAACAGTTTTCATGTTATTTTTTATTTTAACAATTTCAGCTTCCAGAGCTTATACTTCTCCTCAATGTCATCTTCTCCCATTCTAGTATTATTTTTTTTCCATTTTCCTTCTTCATTGCTAAAAGTGGATAGTTTCAATTCCAGTTCCTTCAACTTGCTATTTAGAACCCTATTTCTATGATTAAGATCATTAATTTCTTGATAGGTACATTTCAATACCCAGAAAATGTCACCAACACCTTTTCTAGCATAGGCAAGAATATCTCTAGACTAAACAAGATCTAAAATGAGGTTAACATCATCCAGATTGGGGGAGTTAGGAAATCTAGTACCATCATCTCTGAAAGAGGCAGCAGGGGTAGACACAAAATTTTTGCTAGCTTCAAGGTTCTCAATTTTTTCCACCAGAGAGTCTGCAGAGTAGGAAACCAACTTATTGGCAAGGGAGCACTTGAGAGTGGGATTGTTTAATGGAACTAGGCAGTCGAGGTAGATATTAGGGTTAGCTTTAACAAGTTGGGGTTTAATAAGCTGGGTTTTCTTACCAGACAGAATAGGGGACAAGTGGGCTTCAACAATTCTCTCCTGGTTAGGTTGATTCTCCGAACCACCACTATCCGTTTCATAGTCCTCAGACGCCGTGGAGGCAATCGGTTTGGATAAAGTTAGCAGAATTTGATAGTGTTCATATATTAACCTAATAAGACCAGGATGAAGAATATGGTATCTCTTGGGATTTTTCTTGTGGTCCTCAAGGCTATTTCCCAACAAACATAATAGATAATGTGGTAGAGAAATTTGTACCTTATGGTGGAAGTGGTTAAGGATAGCTAAATGATGACCATAAACTCTAGTGAATCTCTCATCCAGGGTAATATTCTCCATTATGACACGAAGCACCTTTCTCCACAATGCCTTGATGGTGTCTATTTCAAAATAGCTATTGGGAAGTTTGACCAGTTTCATTTTCTCCTTTTCCTTCTTAGGGAATTTGATTACCGCCTCATCAGAAAACCTTCTATCGCAATAAAAATTCACACCCTCAGTGGACATTCCAGTCACCTCTCCTATAATTTTCTCATCTAGTTTCACCTTTCTCCCAAAGAGGATTATTTCTCCATTGTTCTAGTTCTTCTCAAAATAGTTCACAACTATTGTATCAGGCCCATGAAGTTTTTCTAGAAATGAAACCAAACCACCTCTCACAACCTGTTTCTAGACCTTAGCATTCCTTGTTTGCACCTCATAGCTATTTGGTTCGACTCTTTTTCTATCCCCCCATTTTTGTTTGCACCTCACTATAGACTCTACTAGTGCCGAAAACCTGTTGCAATTTTATGCAGCCATTCCAATGAACCCACAAAGTGTGTCACTTTTTCTTCCCAGCTAAGTAACATGACACGACCCCATAAAATCTCTTGATTTCAATGTATTTAGCCCTTTTCCCTTTCATCATTAAATATATTTTCCTCTTTCCCATGTGTAACATCACAATCTAACAAGGCCCCGACTTTAGCTCCCAAATCCCTAAAATTTTGCCATGTGTTTAATCCTTCCCTCTTTATCCCCTCATTTGCAAAGTAATCCACCACACTGTTAGCTTCCCTATAGACGTGTGAAACTTTAACTTTATCAAACTTGTCTAGAATAGATTTTTCTTCATCAATCCAATTATTTATAGACCAGGAGGGGGGTCCTACCTAGGAAACAGTCAATGATGTTTTTAGAGTCCCCTTCAAGCCATAAGTATTTTATATTCAAATTATGAGCTAACTTTAAAACTTGAAAAAATCCTATAGCCTCTGCCACATGGTTGGCTTGATGACCTAGGGAAATAGCAATAGCTGCCATAAAGTTACGATTTGAGTCCCTTAACACACCTCCACTCTTGACCATCCCTGGATTTCCCTTCATAGCACCATCAAAGTTGGCCTTTGACCAGCCATTTGGAGGAAAGGTACAACACACACCCTCCCTGCTTTTCTTAGTTGGCTTGGATGCCATAGAAACATCCATTTTAATATTCCAATCCTTTTCTATCATTAGATCATAGGGAGTACATGCCACAACTTCAAGGTTAAGAGCTTTTTGGGGAACAACATTGAAGTTTTCTTTTATAAGACAAATTTTTTTTTTCAAAAACATTAGTCTCTAACATCTCCTTATCCCTAAAAAGTCTATTATTACGTTCTTTCCACACTCCCCAAACAACAAAAGAGAAAGTAAAATCCCATAACCTTTGAATGAAGGGATTTTGAGATGGAGCTTTCCATTGTGAAAATAAATCTTCAATGGATAGGGGTAACACCCAAGAGATATTCTAGAGGGCTAATAATTTTCCCCAGATTATAGAAACAAACAGGTAGTGGAGAAACAAGTGGTTAGCTGACTCCACCTTGCACTTGTAAAGGTAACATCTGTTGGGGATTTGAAATCCCTATTTGCAAAGATTATCCACCGTAAGCACCTTCTTTTGAAGTAAAATCTAGAAGAATATGTTGACTTTAGGAGTCAAGTGTTCAATCCACACTTTAGACAAAAAGGGAGGGGCAACTTGGGAAAGGGATAGCAAAGAGACAGCCGAAGAAACAAAGTAGTTGCCTAAAGGGTTGTCCATCCAAACAAGATTATCATCCAGTTGAATCTGTCCCAAACTAACAGGCCTTAAGGAAGATTGAAGCTGAGCCAACTCTTGACTAACAACACACAAATCCACCTAGTCTCCTTCATACCAATAATCTTTGACAAGCTCCCCAAAAGCTACTTTGCATAACTTAGCCCATATATTGAATCTTTCAATTTTGATGAGGGGCACCTTAAAAAGCCATCTATCCTCCCAAAAATTTGCTTGATTGCCACTTCTAATGTTCCATCCTATCCCTGATTTCAAAATATTTCTACCAGCAATCATATCATTCCAGCAAGTTGAACCATGAGGTAGAATAGGAGAATCCAACAATGCTTTGAGGGACGCACAATTGGTCATATATTTACTTCTTAAAATACCTTTCCATTCTCTAACAAATGAGAAGGATGTCCATATTTGTTTGGAAAGAAGAGTATTATTAATAATTCTGATTTTTCTAAGACCTAAACCCCTTAAGGATTCCAGTCTGCAAACCAAATCCCGCCCTATAAGAGACATCCTCTTTCTTTCCTCGACACCAGACCAAAGGAATCTTTTTTGGATCTTTTCAATGGCCTTAGCATATTTAGCATGAATTTTGAAAAGGCTTAAAGCATAAACTAGGAGATTCTGAAGAGAAGCTTTAAGAAGTTGAATTTTTCCAACTTGGCTCGAAAGAGCTCCTTTCCATCCTACCAACTTCTTTCTGAACCTGTCAACTAGCGAACACCAAAAGGAATCTAGAGGTTTAAGACATAGTGGTAGTCCAAGATAAGTAGAGGGTGAGGATTCCACTCTACAACCAAGGATTCTTGCAATCTTGACCTATCTATGCTCAAGGGTATTGAAGACAAAAAAGGAGTAGTTTTTTCTGTTGACTATCTGCCCAGTCGCCTTCTTATACACATCCAAAGTTTTTTTCAAAGTCTTTGCCTCATTCACCATATATCTTCCCATCAGCTTAGTGTCATCAACAAACTGTTGGTGAGAACAAATCAAATTAGTAGATGAAGGACTAAGACCAACATGAGATGTCTATTCAATCAAACTTTTAAGATTCCTTCCTAGGCTCTCAACCATAATTGTGAACAAAATAGGAGAGATGGGATCACCCTATCTTAGGCCTCTTGAATTTTGAAAGAATCTGAAGGAGACCCATTCACAATAATAGAGGTGTAGACCGTAGTAACCAAATGATTCACCAACTGAATGACTCTACTGCTAAAACCAAACACCCTAAGAATTTTAAATAAAAACTCCCAGTCAACACAGTCATAAGCTTTGGATATATCTAGCTTAAGAAGAAACCCTTCTATTTTAGATTCCACAAGTGAATGGATATTCTCATGGATAGTGACTATAGAGTCTAAGATTTTCCTTCTAGCAAGAAAACCATTCTATTGAGGGGAAATCAATAAAGGAAGGATAGTACTTAAGGATCCTTGAAGTCAAAACCTTTGATATGATTTTATAGAAAGAGTTGCAAAGACTAATGGGTCTAAATGCCTCAAACTCCATAGCCCTAGGTTTCTTCGGAATAAGAACCACAAAAGTAGCATTTAATTCCTTAAGAAGCCTTTTGGACCCAAATAATTCTTTAATAGCATTCACAACATCTTTTTCAACAATTTCCCAAAACCATTGAAAAAAGAACATAGGAAACCCATCAGGGCCAGGGGCCTTATTTCCTTCAAAAGAAAAGACAATTTTCATGATTTCCTCCTTAGAGGGAATGACAACAATCTTTTCATTATCTTCCCTCTCAACAACCTTAGGGATAGCCTCTAACATAAAATATTGGTCATTATGATTGATTTCCCCATTTGCTAAAAGAAGGTTGTTAAAGAAGAGGACAACTTTCTTTTTGATGTTTTTCTCTTACTCAAATCTCATACCATTAACTTCTATGTTAGAAATTCTATTGCAATCCCTATGTTTTGAGGCAGAAAAATGGAAGTACCTAGTGTTTCTATCTTTGGCTAAGAGCCAAAACACCCTAGATCTTTGCCTCCAGAACTCCTCCTCTTTAGCTATTATATCATGCAGTTTCACTGGTAGGTCATTTTCTTTAGCCTTATTATTTTCAATGTATCCTTCCCTCTAATTTTTTTCCTGGATCTCCGCAAGCTCCATTTGAAGTTTATATTTAATGCCAAAGATGTTTTCAAAGGACACTTTTTTCTAGATTCTTAATTTGTGTTTAACTTCTCTCAATTTTTTAGCAATTCTAAACATAGCAATACCCAAAACATCAATATTCCACCATTTCCTGATTTCATCAAAAATAAGGGGGTGGGACAACCACATTCTTTCAAATCTAAAGGGAGATTTTGTCTTCACCTTTATAGGGTCTGCCACAAAACTTATGGGAAAGTGATCCGACCCCACTCTAGAAAGAGCTTTAAGAGAAAAAAAGTAGTTTATAAGCCACTGATGAGAAATTAAAGTTCTATCCAACCTTACTTGAATTAGTTCCTTACCAATTCTTCTTTTCGACCATGTATACTAGGATCCTTGCAAATACAGATCAATCAACTCCTTATTGTTGAAGAAGTCAAAAAGATTAGATTTACTCTCTTGATTCTCCTGAGATCCTCCAAATTTCTCTTCATTCAAAAGGGGTGTATTAAAGTTTCCCATTACAACCCAGTGGTCATTATCGAAGATCCTATGGAAAGTAGAGAGCTCATTCCACAAAGATTTTCTAGCTCTTTTCCCATTGGGAGCATAGATATTCGACTGAATCTAACTAAAATTGTCTCCGATATGTGTGAATTTTGTAGCCACATGATGAGTGCTCTCCAGCAAAGGTTCCCCTTTAATAATGTTCTAGTTCCAAAAGGTTGCAATTCCTCCTGACACACCATTTGAACTATTACCTTGGATTCCACAGTTCTAAAACATTTTAATCTTATCCACCTTCTCTTTGGAAATTTTAGTTTCTTGGATGAGGAGAATATCAGGTTTATGATCCCTAACAAAATTGTGCAAAACATCCCTCTTATGAAGGCTAATAAGCCCTCTAATATTCCAAGACATAATCTTCATATCTTACCAGGGGATTGGAGAATCTCTAGAATTGTCTTTTGAACACCGTCTGCTATGTCTTGAAAGCTTTCATGCTCTCTCTCCCATTTATCTGACCTTCTACCTTGGCTTAGCTTAGTAGCACCACAAGCCGCCTTTGCTCTTGTCCTGGTAACAACTCCACTAAGAGTATTTTGATGTTTTCTTCTCTCCTTTTTCTTTGAATGAGAGAGGACGTCTTCCCAATCAGTATCTTCTTGGCTCTCCAACTCTCTTCCAGATTCCCATTCCTTATCATACATTCTTCTTTGCTCCCAAGGGAGAGTATCCATCTAGCTATTCTTGAGCTGGTTCAAATTGTCACTCGAGAGTTTGTTGTTCTAGCTTAGATTCTCAAAGGTGTCCTTGAAAAAATCTAGAGTTATTTTTTCCCCGAGTCTAAGAGGGTCACTCAGAGGGGAACATTCTACAGAAGTAGTAGTTAGGATAGGAATGCTAATATCCAGAGATAGACCCTGAATAGGAATATCCTCAAGTCCAAGATACCCATTATCTTTGGCTTCTGATAAAATATTAAGAGTGGAAGAAACAAAGTCATCATCCCTTTTACCATCCCCCACATTCTCAAATATTTCTTCTCCATCTTCCTTTGGACCAACATTACTTTTTGCCTTTATTTTTGATTCTTCTGCACATTAGGATCCTTGGGTTCTATTTTGCCATTGATACCAGTGGTATTCCTCTGAGCTTCAGGTTTCCTACCAGACTCCTCATTAAGGGTATTGGTATTGCTTGCTTGCCCTTCCCCATCAAGCTTCTTTCTCCAGATAGTCTTAGGGTTAGATTGGTGGTTTTCTTTGTCTTTTCTAGCATTTAATGGGAATTTCTTAGAGAAATGCCCCATTTTTCTACACTTAAAGAAAACAAAGGGAATGGACTCAAACTCTATAGTTTGCATCCAAGTTCCCAACTTTGACTGTATATCTATTGAAGAAGGGAGGTCAGCATTTTTTGAAACTCCCACACAAGTTCGAGCAAACACCAACCACTTTCTAGTTGTTGTCATAGGGTTAATAGACAAAATCTCTCCAAAAGAACTAGCAATGCCATTAAAGACATCCTCATTCCAATATTCTAGAGGGAGACTTGGGAGTCTAGCCCAAAATAGAATTTTCTAAAAAATGGAGTTAGAGAGATCCAGACGAGAGGTCCACTTCTTAAGGGCCGGGGAAGATTTTTCTATAACCCAAGGTCCACCACTCCTCACAACCAATATATCCTCCTTGTAGGTCCACTCAAAGGGAAAGAACCCTCTAGGAAGATCAACCACTGTTACCTTCCCATTGATTCTCCACTTATTTTTGAAAAAATCCCTAACCACCTCAACATTTGGTCTAGGACCCATAAACTTACCGACCAAAACTTTTTCCATCAAAGCAATATTATGATCAATAATTAAATCAGGCACAGAGATGGAAAACTTACATTTCATTGGGTCAGAAAAGTTACTCACTGGAGGGAATATCAATTTTCCATTTGGCTTAACACCAAATAGCAAAGTCCAAGGTTTGTGCTTTGCTCCTTCCCTATCGGTAGTCCCTACCACTTCATTGGAATTTTTTCCTTTTTTCCTTCAAGGGGGCCCCCCAGATTTTTCTTCCCTCTCAGGTCCACCTAAATTTTGTTTCTGGTGTCCTCATCAGATTCATCCTTACCTTTCTCCTCACTCAAAACATGCGCCGATTCTACCTGGGATTCCTTAGATCCTACTCCACGGCCTGCTCCATTGTTCAAAGATTCAAAATCTTGCTTTTCCCACCCGTGCTCCATGGCCTGCTCATGATGTTATCCATGTTAGTTTGTTGAGTTGCATTAATTAGTGACAGTTTAGTTTATTAAAAAAAAAAATTGGCATGATGTTGAAGGTCATTTGTGTTAATCCACCAAGTCCCTTAGCAGGGCGTTAAACTTGGTATCAGAGCCAGTGTTGCAGCACTGAGATCTCTAGTTAATATTGTCTCCCATGTCTAGTTATATTAACTTTCCCCATGCATGTGTTATCGGATGTTTGATGTGTGGCTAGAAGTTCATAGGGACCCTTTTGTTAGATACCATGTTTTAATCTAAACACCCAGTTGAGATGTTAGATAGAAGATTAGACACTTTGTGTATTCTCCCATTGGGTGTGATTCCTTGGATGCATTTAGAAATTCATGGTGCTTATGTAAAATTCTTATTGTGTGGAAGAAAAGTTATTTTGCATATACATATACTATGTGGATAGAATGTTATACCGAATGTATAAAAGTGAATGTGAATTTGTTGAGTTGTTAAGTGATCATGATGATCTTGACATTGACATATTAGCATCATGTGATATATGGAAAAGAGTAGAGTGAAAGAAAAATTGATAAAGGGTTGTGGGTACATGAATGATATGAGTCACATGGGAACTATGGAAGTAAAGGTTCTTATGGAATTGTGTGTGTAATTGTAACCCCCTATAAATTTGAGAAACTAGTAACTGTGTATTGGTTAAGTGTTGTGAATACCCCGCCCTTGCTTTGTGTGCCCATGGGATGGTGATACTTTGTACCCATCCATGAGGAATATGTTGTATTTGTTGGTGTGGGATTAACCATACCGTTACGTGTGATTGTATGTTTGTTACTTGATTGAGGGCCAACCCATGTGTGGTTGAAATTTATATATGTAAGAGTAGCCAAAAGATAGTTTCACAGATTCTTTTCTTTTGGTTCTCTAGTCCCTCAATCTGTGAAGGGGTAGTGGTAGCCAAAAATTTCCTTGGGTGGAGTGTGTAGCGTGTGCATATTAAGACGTAGAGCAGTTTCAACTCAACCGATCATGAGGAAATGTACTCACTACTTCCCCTTATGATGGATCAGGGTACTTGATCCATATGTGCTAGCCTAATCCCCATAGTTTTGAGTAGAAAAAAATTGGTTTGTTAGTGTATGCTTGGCCATCCATAGGGATGTTGAGCTGGCATTAGAGAGTCAACCTCATCCGTATAAGAGGTGAAGCTCGAGTAGCCCCATATTGATATATACTCATATATGTATTATATATATTGTATCTGCATGTGTTCTGACATGATGCAATGGATACGGTGCCACACCCCACTGATGTTTTGACACAGTGTTGGTGATGATGTCATGTTGCTGATGGTAGCGAGATGGGCTCAAGGACATAATACCACATGCATAGACATGTGAAGGTACACTATGATAATGTGTTATGCTAGCCTACTTGTGTGATGAGCGTAATGGGGCCTCACACACTTGTAGAGGGATACTCATGTTTTCTTTTGATACTGGCTGGGTCAGTTAGCATATGGGTATGTCCTAGCCATGTATACCTCTGGCTATGGCGAGTACCTGTGTGTGCCTTCTCCATGATGTATCGCTATGCGGGCTGTGTTCTACACGTGCCTACTTCTGTAGAGCCATAGACACACTGCCATGCGACATACAACCAGTGTGTGCCTTCTCCAACTGGTGTATAACCATGCCACATTGAGATGTGATGTGGGATGGAGGATGAGGTGCACATCCCATGCGGGCAGCCAAGGAGTGTGTGGGCCACTTGGCTAGTCCATGCCACATGACGATGCAATGCAGGGTGTAGCTGAGGTGTACACTTTGACCCATGTGGATGGTGTGCTCACTTTGCACTACATGACGGCTACTTCTATAGCCTGATGTTGTTCCCTCCTTCCTTGTTTGGTGGCTAGTATCTAGTCACATAGTGTTGTATAGTGCAATTTTGAAGATTGTGGATTTTCTTTATAGTTATTGATGATTTTCTATTGATTGTGAAGGTTGACACCTTATTTATATTTGATTGTGATGGTATAGCCACACGTTGTGACCTTATTTTTTTGTACCCCTCATGGTTACACTTGATTTAGTGTTGAAATTATGCACATTTATTGCTTTATTGTTGAAATTGAATTTTTATTTTCTCTTCTTTATGATTTGGTGGCTAAACTAGTTTATCCTTATTGTTTTCAATGTCAGCCATGTGTCCTATTGTGATTCATCTCCAAGGACATATGAGGCAGACTTGGGGAGTGTATACGAGGAAGAAGACATAAGGAACTTTGAGGATGGGGGTATGTGAAGTTGTTACACAACTAGGACACACTACCACCTATGTGTGATGACTATCTCTTGGAGGCTAACCACCTTATACTACAAGAGGTAGGTCATTGTGATCCTATTTGGATAGTCCCACCATGTGTGTGTGGCCTAACACCATCAAGCCACTGAGTGTGAGGTATGGATCATGGGAAATGGATATTGGCTCTTGGCTCATGGATTATGTATCATGGATTAGTATGCTTGTGTAGCCTTGTGTTGTGCACTTCCGAGTGATGTGATTGTGTATGTATGTGTTAATGTATATTTCTTATATTTAGTTGCTTATTGATGTAAAAGAGGGATAACCATGCTATCTTAATGTGAGTGTATTGTGAATCTGTGGTATTAAATGGAGTGGATGTTATTGAAAATTGTAAATTGTAATTTGAAATATGTTTTGCAAATATGAGATGGTGTGTATTTTTGAATATCAAGAAACCATTTGATATGTTTTCCATGTATGAGATTATGGAGATTTTTTTTGTATTAGGAATGGAAAATGGTGTTAAATGGAGTACCTGCTATATTTGTTAGTGTAAAATCAAGTATCATATTGTAAGAGATGTATGGATTTTCAAATAAAGGTTGTTATGAAAATATTACTTTCAAATGTCTAGCCAGATAGTGATTTTAATCGAAATGATTCATATAGAGGATGTACATCAATTATAGAATAGAGAAATTTTGGTACTAATGTGTTGTGTTTCCACCCTAGTTTGTGACTTCCAAGAGTAAGTCATTTTTTAAGGGGGGGGGGAATGTAGTGCCCCTCCATTCTCATCATGGATATGTAGGTAGTATGACTTTGGAACTTGTAGATGAAAATGGAACATGAGATTTTTTCAGTACTTTAGTGAGTATGATGCATATTGTTATGTTATTATTATTATGCAGAGATTTACTTGGATAGTTAAGTGATGTAGTAGTATGTTTGTTTGGATAGGTGGAAAGGGTGACATCGTACCATTGGACGTATGGGGGACATATGGAAATGAGATACAATTGTTGGAGTTCCTTTCCTAGTGCTTCAACTATTATGCACATGTGCTTTAATTTGTATGTTTGAGTGAACAGGTACTAGGCTACGTCTCTACCTAAATTAGTAGGTCTGAGCATGCCTCTAATCCCAATGGTGGTTGAGGAGATAACATCTAGGCCCAAGTTATACCCTAACCCTAGCCATTGTCCACAATTAGGGATAATTGATTCAGTGTGTGACCACCTTTTCAGGTTGTCAGGAGACAATGCCCGATCTCCTTTACCCTATGGTTGGAATGTTGCACATGTGTGAATGTTTCTATTGAATTATGTGATTGTGTGACTCTTATGTCTAGCTTTGAGTGTGGATCCAGTTCTAATGGCACTAAGTCCTTCGGTAAGTCAGGTTAGTCACTGTTGTGATCATTTTCATTATTTAGGTTTTGATGTGAATGTCTCTTTTATGTGAGAAGTTATTTCATGGTTTATGTCTAACCTTGGATTGTGGATTATTTGAGTGAAACTATATATTGGTTTGATGGTACAATGTCTAACCAAATCAGGTGGAGTAGAGTTAACCTGACTTTGACAATGTTGACGTATTTAAAATAATTTATTTTTTATATTTTAACATAATTTGAAATAAAGAAGGAATCATCCAAAAATCCTAAGCATTACAAAGAGAATAATTTTAAGAACAATTGAATTTTAAGTGTTAAGATGAGCTATAATTTATATCAATGCCATCTAGACTATTTGCACATGTAATAATATTTCTTTCAATATTCATCCATGCTCACAAAGCCAATCAAATCAAGGGGTTGACCTAGAAGAACATGAACCTTGCGATTCAATAATTTTCTCAAAGTATTTTTCAATAGGTACACCCATCCTTATAGATTAGAAGATAATAGAAAGTCGACTAAATTAGGTCATAAATTTTGCATAACATACAAACTTAATTATTTATTGTAATTCCAAGAACTAAAGACATGATCCTCCTCATTTAATTGATAAACAAAAAATTATTACACATTTTACTATTCCTAATTTAAATTAATTTATAGTTCATATAAATGTATAATTTTAAAATAATTAAATATATTATTTATTTTAAACTTCAAATCTCTTGCTAAAAATAAATATTAATTTAAATATCATTAAAAATTTGATATAAAATATTATAATCAAACATTTTAGAAGTTAAATAAATATTAACAAAGAACTATCAATACGTTTTACAAACAAAATATAGTACCTTTGAGCTAATTTATCATATTTCTTTCTTTTCACTTTGTTTTAAATGTAATTTGTCATGTAATATCCATGGTTTCTAAATTAGCTGTGTACCATTTATAAAAATTAAAAAAATATAAAAGAGAGTGATATAAAAGAAATAAAAATTAATTTTATTTTTTTTAATATTAAGATATTTTATATATGTTTTCAAGGCTTAGTATAGTTGGGGTGGTCGCCACCTTTAAGGGTGTGGTTTATCATCAACTCAAGTTGAAGTTTACTTCATTCTATCAAATAGAATCCTAGTTGGATCTTTAGATTATAATGGCTTGTCTTATTATTAAAATACTTGTGCAAGATTATAGCTTCTATGTGATTTCTTTTTATTGTCGAGTCACCCACTTCTCAAAATATCAATTTTTTAAATATATTTTTAAGTAACAAAATATTTAATTTTTCAAAAAATAAAATATCATAATATAAAAGTGTCAACAAAAATTATTTAACTTAGATTTAACGTTCATTTACCCATAATTTTTCATATAATAAATGAAACATGGTCTTTTATGCATATACATAAAGAGGCAAAGATCCAATGTTTGTTAACATCTTATTAGGCATCTAGAAGTATTCAAAAACTATAATGGTCATATATACCAAAAGTGGCCAAGCACTATTCCCTAGACATTGAGATGATAGCATTAGCTAATTGGATGATAGCCTATTACATTTCTAGGATTGATAGCTACATAGAGTAGATACTAGGAATAAAAATTGTTATTTGTGTTGAGTGAAGTTCTATTCAGTATTCTTAGTGTTGGAAATGTGATGTCCAATGGTCACGACTGTTCGCATTCTTTGACTCTTCACTTGACAACTTAATATGATTGTATAAAAGCATGTGTGCAATCCATGCATGAAGTAGTGTATTTGGATATTGGTTAATGGAGTAATTCCCTGCTTTCTTGTGGATGTTTCCTTAAATGGTGAACTGCATAATCACTGTGTTGTGTCCTTATTTTCTATCTGTGTTCTTTTCATTTTTCTATTTCCTTATGTTTTATTTGCTTGTTTAATACTCAAAAATTGGTATTAGATCCATGTAGAAGTATTGAGCAAAGATGGAAAATGATTGGGTGTTAGATCCTGGAGTTGGGTGTTTTCATATAGTAAAGAGATAGGCTGAAGTGGGAGTTTCAAGGCATCATGTTCACTAGTGGGTTGGCATGAAAAATGAGAAGGATTCAACTAAAGAGGAGGAGGATGCTAGGTTTGTTTCCTTCTTGACTCTCGATGCAGTTGTGGCTATAATTGGAAAAGAGAAAGAAGATAAAAAAGAGGGTTTGAAGCAATCGTTGGTTAAAGAAGGAGAGACTATGGAGTTTTCCTTCCGAGTTGAGGAGGATGCAATGTGGAACCAGACGAGTGAAGATGAACCTGAGATATAGGCTAAGAATCAAGAGGATTACTTGAACAAAGAAGTTGTGATCCTAAAGGAAGAGATTTTGATGCTCAAAGAGCGAATTTTCTATATGAAGAAGGAAAAAGAGAAATTTGCGAAAGAGTGGGTGTTTTTTTGGAAAGAAAAGAAATTAAGAGTTAAAGAAGGAATTGGTTGAGCTAGATATATTCCTTACCGAACTAGGCATTGGAACAAAACAAAAAGATGTTTCCAATCAGGACGATGACAGGGAAGCAGAGCATAAATACAAGATAGTGAGGCATCTTCAGGAGATGAAGCATATATGTGTTATGACTGGAGATGTTGTTAATGATGTTATATCCTTGGAAAAGGATGACATTGGAATTGCTATGGCGGATGCAACATTTTTGAAACTTGCAGGTCTTCAACTGGTTCAAATGTTTATTAGAGATAATCAACTACATCAGGTAGTACGAGGAAAAAGATGGGTTGCTACGGAAGATGTAGAAGTTAGATATTTTCTCATAACACCATAGGGAACATAGGTCATTTTTCACTGGAGGATGATGGAATATCCATGTCTGGTGGAGTCCATGGAGGCGGCGGGTTATTTTAGTGTCACAGGTCAAACGGTGTGGGATCTAGCCACTGTCATCCGTGGTTGGGGCACGGGTCTGCTGGAGCTCATGCCTTTGGACAATGTGACAGTACTGTGCATTGAGGGGAGAACTTGGGTTCCCCATGAGCAGGCAGTTCCCTACTTGAAGTCGTTTCATCCTGCCTCGGTTCAATACCAGAGAAGATGGATGGGATGGGTGAGGTCGTTGAAGAGGAACTTCCTGCTTGCTTTTGTGGGGCGAAGCGAAAAGAGGTGGGACAGAGGGGGGAAATTATAGAGCAGTGTAGGAAATTGTCCAATTGTTACATAACTAGTTGGCATCTTCCTGACAAAGCAATTGATCTAGTTGATAATGGTGTTCCTGATTTTGAATTTATAGGTGAGTTTGCACTTGAAAAAGTTGTAGGAAAAGATATCTTTGCTTTTGATTGGATTTGGAGACAACTAATCCAGAGTGTTCGTCAGCAAAGTTTGGCAAAGTTAAAATTTTCAATGGGTCTAGTTGTGATGTAAAGAAGTGGAAATGCAGGGAATGTTACTATTCAGGAGTGTGTTGGTTGTACTTCAAGTGGGAGATTATTGGGAATGTGAAGTCCAACTGTCACGACTGTTCGCATTCTTTGACTCTTTGCTTGACAGTTTATTATGATTGTATAAAAGCATGTGTGCAGTCCATGCATGAAGTAGTGTATTTGGATATTGATTAATGAAGTAATTCCCCGTTTTCCCATGAATGTAGCCTTAAATGGTGAACCACGTAATCGCTGTGTTGTGTCCTTATTTTCTATCTGTCTTCTTTTCATTTTACTATTTCATTATATTTTATTTTTTATTTGCTCATTTAATACTCAACACTTAGTTGGAGCGACTCCTGTTGTATTCTTCAAGAAGTCCACAGCTGGGCAAGCTTTGTTCCTCCCCTCCTTTTCTATCTTGCCACGTAAGGAAGGGATGAAGGGTACCCAAAGACCGTTTATTTTGCCATTGATAACCAAGGATGCATTTGGTTTTGGAAAGCCATGGCCAGAAATAACATCAAGCAGAATTTGTATAAACCTACCGAATTAAGCCGGTTTCCTCATAGCTCCGATTATTTATTTTTCCTCATTCAAAGCCAAGAGAATAGCTATGAACATTGAAGCTTACTCTGTAGCTGTGATTGGTCACTTAGAGCTCATCTCCGTCACCCATTTTGGTAGCATATACAGTAGTCCCGATCTTTTGTCTTCAATGCCACCCGGGATATCGTTTGTCATTTGTTTGCAACCAAGCGAACATTGGATTTCCTGTTGCGTAGGAGGGATAGAGTATGGCCAAATAGATGCAGAGGAAGGAAGATATCGATGCTGAAACTATCGCCAAAGAATAGAGTTTCCGCTGTCACATCCTATCAATACTTCTTAGTAAATGCCAAGCACATCTTTGTACGTTACGCCAATGGTTCTATCACACGCTCTTCATGATGCCCAAGTGAATTCTTAATGATATTTTGCGGTCGGCCAAATCTTGTGTTATTCAAAGAGGAAAGAGAGGCCAAAGACAATTATGTTAACTCATTGATAAGTTGAACATGAAATCAAAAGATTCCCATGCTCTTGCATGCTTATCAATGATGCATTCCACTTCTTTGTCGATAACAATAATTTTGAAGGAAATATGCCTCGTTGACTTCTTTATAAATAATAAAAATGGGCTAGATATCTTGCAATAATCTTGATTTCTTAGTTTAGAGATCCTTTGCTTAATAGGTTTTAGTGATTGACCATAGATTTGTCTTTCACCTTCCATGTCATTTCATAATCAATAAAATAATTATAATTTTTTTTTATAAATGGAATAAAATATATTGAAATCATTTCATTTAATTATTTTTAATATTAAGATTAGTATATAAATATATTTTAATGAAGTATTAAAAGTATATAAAGATCATATCAATATGAAGACATAAGACAAAAAGATCAAGTATCAATCTTAAGGGAGACAACAACTAGTTGAAAAGAAAACAACAATCTACAACCAAATATACTATTCAATTCATCTAGTGAATATATAGATCATTCATGAAGAAAAATTTGAGGCAACAAACCATGATCAAAATAATGTTCAACTAAAAAAAAATTGCAAATACATGATGTTACAAGAGTATCATATTGAACAATGTATAAAGTCACAAACTTAGTTTGATAGTATTAACAATAATCAAGGAACCAATTATTAGATAATCGTCTTCCTATTAAAAAAAAAATCATCCAACTTCAAATTCCAATCAACAAAGACACAACCAAATACCTAGGAATATTCTCAATCCTTTTTTCTTAACCTTCTCATCCAACTTATTAACAAAAACATGTGCTTTATCAAGAGATCAAATCTTGAAATTCACACATGCTTGAAGCCAATAATTAGGAAAACATCTTATAATAACAAAAATAAAAGGAGGATGATTATCCTTATTGTCATTTTTAGGGGAAAAATTAACAAGAATTATACCTTTAGGAATAAAGAAATTAGAAACCACCTCTTTTTATTTATCAACCAACATTGGATCAAGACTACTATAAACAAGAACACAATGATAATTACTAGGAATAGGGGAAAGACTACTATGAGAAGGAATAAGATTATGAATAATACAAATAGAAACAATATCATGAATAATATGAATAGGAATAAGAATATGATAGTTAGACAAAGATATATAAACTTGATTAATATGAATAGGAACGCCAACCATTCTAGAAGCATCATCACTAAAAATAAAAATATGAGTAACTACCAAGAACATGAACAAGACCCTGACTACCATGAATACCAAGAATAGGAAAAGGTCATTGATTACTATGAATGGGGATATCGAACTCATTAGAAAAATTATTTCCACCTATAATAGGGCTCAAATTACAAGGAATTGAACTATTAAAAGTAATAGGCACTTAACCGTTAAGCTTACAAAAGCCCAACAAAGTAGAGGAAACATTGACTTCTTTGTGAACTTGTAAATCTTGAGCCCTATTCAAGCTTAAATCATTGAAAAAAATAGAAACAAATTAAGCACCCTTATCCTTTGGCCACTCAACATCACATTGATAGGCCATGTAAGAACTAGGCACCTTATCTTGGTTGCTAGATGTTGGAATAAGGGAGCTAGATCCAAAATAGAATATCTTGACAACATCTTTATCTTTCCAAGTTTCTAAAATAATATTATGTAAAATAATAGATAAAGTGATTTACCAATATAAATTGGTAAGTATCCTCTTATCATTATCCTTTTCCCCAATTGAATCAACCAACCTAGAATTAGCATCAAAGCCATGTTTTGTATTTTAGAAAATATTTAAATTTCATTTTATCCCCAAATAATTATAGTTACCACATTGAAATTTTAATATTATTATGGAGAGAAAAACTATTATTGAGTTTCTACTATAGGAAATTCTACTAAATATCATGAAAATACAAAACTCTTTTATTCTTTTAACTCACATATATAAGATTTTGATGACACTTAAACAAAGTGAGTGACTGGTTGAACCTGTAAATATTCACCATATTAGTAAGAATCACTACATGCTCATCATAAATTTCCTAAAAATATTAGGAATTAGCTCTTCTAAGTTGAAGGTTTTAGCAGACACAATATTAGGAGGCAAGACATATATGTTGAAGGTCATTTTTAGAAAAATTGTCATACTATACATTATTACCCATGATAATGTCATCATTTTTATTACCAATTGGTTTATTTACAATATTTTTGGACAAAAGGATAATTAATTTTCAAGTTCCCATTATTTTTATAATAAAAACATGCATTTAGCCCTTCAATCCCTATAATTTTATAATTGTATACATGCCCATGTATAGGCACAAAAATAATATAAGGTAGACACACATTATGTTTCAACAAAATGAGAATAATTACACTCATATGTAGAAATGAAACACTTTATTCTTCCAACTTAGCCACTTCACAAAAAAACCATTTTGTTTTATACTAGTCGAAGAAAAGGCCACAAACATGGTAAAATGTTACAAATTTATAACTATTTCAAATAATAAGTTAAAACTACTTCATCTAGTTTTTTCATTAGAGCCCATGTCAAAGGCCTAAACAAAGACCTCCCAACATTTCAAAAGTAGTTATTTGATTTATTTTTTTCAAATTATTGTCTATAAGCATACAAGAAAAGCATCTTTCGAAGTAGTTGATAGAAGGCAACATGCAACCCTACTTTTTGCTATAAAATGAGACCAACCATTTATTTAAAAATTTCCCTATAGAAAGAACATTAAGGGTTAAACATAGAAATAGAATACTATTTGATCTTAACCTATATTCTTACTTGTCGAAGACACCCATCATTTCCTCATTTAGCAACAATGTTAGAATAATAATCTCTTAACCTAAAGACCTTTAAATTTTACCTTGGCTTGATGGAAGTCTCTTTCTCTAACCATGAAATTAGCTCTTTCATCAATACCCTTAAGACCACTCACCTCTAACCATAAAATCATATATCACCTACCTCAAAAGCAAATAAAACATCCTACAACTCCTTGTGCTTGAGCATATGAAATAAGGTAATGCTTAACCAAAATATTTCCAATATAATTTTTTTAAAACAATAATCACAAATAATATCCCTCTAGAACAAAAATAGAACTCAAATCCATGAACAAAATCTACACCCATTTACATACAAATACACTATATGAGACAAGAGTACAAAATGAATACACTATATGAGACAAGAGTACAAGATGATGAAGATGAATGAACAAATGTGGAGAACAATGGAGGATGAGTTTTTTTCTTCCCCACTAGAGCTATCCTCCAATTAACGATATTTATAATTGTTTGCATGCTATACAAAAATTAAATAAGTCTTGAAGTAAAAATAAATGTAAATAATTTCTTTTTCTTTTCTTTTTTTTGAAATAATTGAAAAATAAGACAAAGTTCTTCTATTAAAAATAAAACATTATCTTAAATAAAATATTTATGGGGTTGGCGGTTTACCCTCTCAAAAAGCAATATGACAGGCTCATTGGGTTCTTCTCGTTATGGGGAGATGAAAGTTCAAAAAAATTGGGGCCTCAAAATGCAATTTTAGTAAGTTTAGACTAAGATGTATGATCAAAGCTTGGGGGAAGCTTATCGTGGTACGGTCTATGCACATCAATGGCTTTGATAGTGAGGCTGAAGTGCAAGCGATTGTTTTTCGTTTTTCATCATGTTCTTAGGTTAACATTAGAGAATTAGATCTGTTGAAGGAGATTCCCAAATTGCTATAAATATTATCAGAAATAGCTCCACTTTCAATTGGAAGCTAAACAATATCCTGAAATTTGTTTGGAATTGTTTAAATAGTTTTTCTTCCTTTGATATCCTTCATATCTAACTGGGAGGCCAATACAATAGCAAATGATTTGGCCAACTTTGCTATTTCCTAAACTTCAGACTATTTAATTAGTTCTTCTCTAGAAATATGGTTGGGTCTAGATTCATTTATCAATTACCATTTCTCCTAATTTTCTCTATGGTCTGGTTTAATTCTTGGAGGATGTTAATGGTGGCAATGAGGATTTATGCTGAGGTTATTGAAGTCTGGGAGCTTGAATATGGGCCTCATAGGTTTTCATATAAGGAGCTAAGGGTCACCACCAAGGGCTTTAGGGATAAGGAGCTTCTTGGAGCGGGCGGTTTTGGGAGAGTTTACAATGGGGTCTTACCTAGCAATGGTTTAGAGGTTGCTGTGAAGAGGGTTTCGCATGAGTCTAAACTGGGACTGAGAGAATTTACTACTAAGATTTCAAGCATTGGGAGGCTCTGGCATCGAAATCTGGTTCAGTTGCAGGGCTGGTGTAGATATAAGGGGGAATTACTGTTTTTGACTATATCCCAAATGGTAGCCTTGATAGATTTTTATTTGAGGATAACAAAAACGTTCTAAGTTGGGAACAAAGATACATGATTTTGAAAGGTGTTGCCTCTGGAATGCTTTATCTCCATGAAGAGTGGGAATAGTGAGTAGTGCATAGGGATGTGAAGGCAAGCAATGTGTTACTTGATACAGATATGAATGGTAGGTTAGGAGACTTTGGACTTGCAAGGTTGTATGAACATGAAACTAATCCATATACCACTCATGTGATTGGAACATTGGGTTATCTTGCACCAGGCACAACGCGAGTCACAAAATATTGCAATAGTCTGACGAATATACAGTAGACCTTACTTGGCCCTTGTGTGCCTTTGTGTGCCCTTCCATGCCCTTGCATTCAAATATACCCATGTGCACCTAAAACATTTTGTTTTTCATTTCTGCAGACTTCCCAGTGTTCCTCCAATGCCTTCGTGATTGTAAATCATGACTGTTTAATGTAAATCATTGATCAGAAATAATAGCTAGACACTGTAAGTTGCGATTGTTTTAAGTGGTGCCTTGGGACTGTAAATCATGAATGTTTAATGTAAATAGCCTTGCCTTGATTGAAACCCTACCAATTTTACATAGATTATGTTTTTCAATGAATTTAAGTATTTTTTTAAGTTGTTGAGTTTTTTGGCAAGTTTTTAAATTTGGGCTTTGCCAAGCCTGAGTTCAGTCCAGGTTTTGTGAGCTTATAATTTGAATATAAAAGGTGCTGGAATTAGTGTTCTTAAGTTGCTGGAAATGAAAGAATATTGTAGTAGCATAAATAAAATGAGACCAAGTAACACAATAAGAACAAATGTCACAACAAGTATGACACAAATATATTAGTTCTGTCACATTTTTTTGGTTGTTTTTCTCATTGGCATCATTGACACCATGGCACAATTTGTGTAAAATGTATGGCATGCAAAGCTAATCTGATGGAGGTTCCCTATTTTGTGGAGGAGGTTTTATTCCTTTGCAAGCCACTCAAGCTAATGAATGCGGGTTGTCATCTCCCAGGTAAGCAGATTTTACTGCTGGTTGTTTTCTTAAGTTTATGTGTTTCAAGAAGTTTTATAGTGATTTTGCTTTTCCAAAATCTCTTCTATGGCTTGGTTTTGCAGGTTGCAGGATTAGAGGATCTAGATACATGTGTAAAATTTGGAGAAATAGAGGTTCCTTTTCATCATTTATGCTCCTTTATATCTACCATTAACCAACCAACCAATCTATGCCATCACAGCTACAAAATCATGAAAAAATATAATATGCAAGCAACAATAATAGGTCAGCCTGGAAGTTCCTGTATCAAGGAAAACTCGGTAATATGTAAATACTCATCTCGACCCTCATTTTGTCATCCCTTAGCCCATACATTAGATTTCTCTTCAACTTTTTAGACATAATTCTTGTATCCTGGCCAATAAACAGCTGTATAAAATGCCATAATTAATCCATCAAGATGGTTTATAGTAGGCCCTCAACATTCCTTCAAAATGTAACACAATTCTCAGTACACTGAATGGGCATGGCATATGGCACAACATGCATTAGTCTTCCACCATGCACAAAAAATCAAGCCTTGGAAGTATGTTCAGAAAGTAAGTTTTAGTACTGAGTTTTAGTACTGGTGGCATAGATGATTGATAGTAGTTTATTTTCAACACAACATGCTTGTTACTTACTCAGAAAACTTACCGATGCCTATTTTGTTCTAAGACCTCACAAAATTTCTTGCAGATGCATGCATATGAAGAAACATCAGAAGTCTTAATGCATTAGCGAGCTCAAATTGCTTTTCAAATACCTACATTTCAAAAAGAGAAACACCTTGTTTAGCAATTTAATCAACTTTAAATCCTGGTTTGTTTGTTAGCCTCCCTTAAAGCTGAGAATTTGAATCTATATTGCAATTACATTACACTAATCATAAATAGCATATGATCCGATATTGTTTCTATCAAAATCTTTTCAAATGAAAAAAGTGTTTTGCTTTGTATGGTGTCGTGTAATTCATCCTTGTAACTATTTCTCTATAACAAGAACATTCTATTTGACATTTTTTCTGAATTGCAGGCCAATATACTTATTTTCCTAGAACTAAATGTAGAAATATCGCCTACAAAGCTGTCCAACAGGTGATTCATTTCTTATTTTCTTTAAAAACATTCTTTGTTTGATAACAATTTATACTCTGTATTGTCTTGTTAAAATATCCACGAGAAGAACTCTACTGCACATTATTATTTGATTTATGTAATCACTATTTGATTACCATTTATCCCATTTATTTCTTATAAACTCCTTGCAAGATTGCTCCTTGTTCGAATCCCAAGAATGTACAATTTAGATAAATTAGACCCACTCACCTATAGACAATGTTACTAAGACATAGCTGGGTGCAAAATCTACCCATTTCTGTCTGGCATTCAAAACTTAAACTCATTTGTTGACAGCCGAAGTGTGTTTGACAATGTCTCATTTATGCTTTTTAATTCTTAAGGAAATTAGCATTGTAGTGGTAGTTGAGGCCATAGATATTTAAAAGGAATGTACTTCGATTCTTGGGCTGCACTCATCTACCTCCCTAGCTGTCATTCACTTTCATAGTTTAGCTTAAAATTTTGGACTGGACCTTTTCATCTTCCTACTTGTCATTCACTTTATAGTTTAGCATAAAATTTTGGATTGGACCTTTTCATCTTGTAATTTGTGCTACTGAATAGTATTATTTAAGGATATCACTAAACTTTTTGTTTCTTTGACATTAGACAGAGCATTGGAGCAATAAGCATGGGTCCATTGCTTCAAGGTTTATGCAAACCAATCAATGATCTAAGCAGGGCATGCACTTTAGATGATATTATATCCACAATAGTCATGACAACTTTGCAAGCTGTTTATCAGAAGAAAACAAAGAGAAGTACACTGAATTTCATTGAAAATATATGCAAAATACCTTTAAAAGATCCTTACTGTCTTTGAATATTAGTAGGACAAAATTGAAGATGATTGTAGTCCAACCCACATACACTGTGAAGGAGGTGTCTATTAAGTTTTAAAAGGAAAATATTAAAAGGAATCATAATTCTCATGGTATTCACTATTTCAAATTGATTTTCCAAGCCTCTCCCCCTTTCAAATCACAAGCAATAAAGTTTTGATATTCTTTAAAATGTACTTACAAAACTGGAGGTAGATTTCAACCAACAAAGAAGATAAGAGAGATTAAAAGGAATTTGAACATGGGAAAAATGATTTTCACATTTTGCCACTCTCCACATCACACAAAAGGATCTGAAATTATGATGGAGTTACAAAATCTTTCATTCAACTTAAACTTATCTGTCATCTAAAATTAGGCCCCGATGGTACATTAGACTAGCAAGGCTCCGAACTGCTCAACAAAGTCCCAAGGTCGACTATCTTGGAAATGTTGAGTTCTAATCAAAATTAATTTTTGTTTTGGTTTTTATTTACTTCTCTTATTCTTCACTTTTCTAGTTGCATGAGAAATGTGACCTTTTCAGCAGCCACTTCCTGCCATTGTGGTTAGTTTCCTAGTCATTTCAACCTGCAGAAATACAGAAAGGAAAAAATGCATAATAGAAGACTGTTGTGGCTGGTGCTTCTTTAATCCAGACACATACGGGATGACCAGGAAACAATCAATTTCCTCTTATTTCCTATCGGCGTCTCCCTTGTGCCTCCTATAGGTGCAAGTGCTAGTAAATAAAATATTTATGGGGTTGGCGGTTTACCCTCTCAAAAAGCAATATGACAGGCTCATTGGGTTCTTCTCATTATGGGGAGATGAAAGTTCAAAAAAATTGGGGCCTCAAAATGCAATTTTAGTAAGTTTAGACTAAGATGTATGATCAAAGCTTGGGGGAAGCTTATCGTGGTACGGTCTATGCACATCAATGGCTTTGATAGTGAGGCTGAAGTGCAAGCGATTGTTTTTCGTTTTTCATCATGTTCTTAGGTTAACATTAGAGAATTAGATCTGTTGAAGGAGATTCCCAAATTGCTATAAATATTATCAGAAATAGCTCCACTTTCAATTGGAAGCTAAACAATATCCTGAAATTTGTTTGGAATTGTTTAAATAGTTTTTCTTCCTTTGATATCCTTCATATCTAACTGGGAGGCCAATACAATAGCGAATGATTTGGCCAACTTTGCTATTTCCTAAACTTTAGACTATTTAATTAGTTCTTCTCTAGAAATATGGTTGGGTCTAGATTCATTTATCAATTACCATTTCTCCTAATTTTCTCTATGGTCTGGTTTAATTCTTGGAGGATGTTAATGGTGGCAATGAGGATTTTGTAGTGGCATCAATAGGTCCATACACTTTTCCGGTTAGCATCTCCATTCATTGATTTGAACTTGGGAATTGACCAATCTTTTGATTGTGATCTTAATCCCCTTTTAGATTCTTGGTATTTCAACATGGTAGCCATGGATTTGTGATTGAATTTGGTGATTTTGGTCTTGTGCATAGAAAAATAGCTCATGGTGGTTTTGTTTTTATGGAGGATGGATCTTTGGCTCAATTTCAGTTTGTGTGTAGATGTTCTATGATTGTGGTGCATCTTCTTCCTTTTTTGTTCTATTTTTTAGATTGTGCTCAATTTCAATTGAGTCTTTAAGTGGATATAGCCCAAATAAAAATCAATCTGATCTATCAACAAGGTTCAGTCTCAGCTGTAGCAGACAACGACATACATCTGTAACAAAGCTAGGAGCAGCTGTAGCAAACAGCTGCTACTAAGCACTCCTCCGCCGACTTAAACCAGCCATGTAAAGCAAATCTAGTGATCTTAGCGCCCTTTTTGAGGTGAGTTATTATAGAATAAGATGACAAATTTCTTAGACAAGTAACTTCAGATTTTTTTTCAGCTGGCACAAAGCAATCCTCTGTCCACTTAAACCAGGCAGATAAAAGACAAGATCGTTCAGATCTTAGCTCTACTTTAGAGGAGATTTACTATGCAATAATAAGATGACAAATTTCTTAGTCAAGTAAGGTCATGGTTCACATTTGACTGTATTTATTAATTAATTGAAATAAAAAATACATTGTATTCTGATTTTCAATAAATTAATAAATACAGTCAAATATACAGTCTAATGGCTGCATAGACAATTCGTGAAGTAAGTTCAGATATAAGATGATTGGCTAGAGTAATTGAATCTATTATCGTTCTATAATAATCTAATAATTTGCAATTATTTTTATGTTGATTTGTAGAAACAGAGACTTGATCGTTCATTCAATAACTTTGTGATCCTTTGAGCTGTTGCTTTATTACCCATGAAATTAATGACGATGTGTCCTGTGAGACGCCAGCGGTCTACTCATCACCACATACATCAATTAGCTTGAATTGATCTGTATGAGCAATCATCGCTAACCTATCCTGGTTGTCATTCTCCATTACTAAGTGCTTAATATCTTTTAACATCCTTAGACCGGGAGATCCAAATTTCAGAGAGAGCTAGATGGGAGCTGTTTCTCAAGTACATCTAATCAAAGAAAATTATTCCAAATTTAAGGTGTGGTATTCAAAATAATGTTATTAATTTTTTTTGACTTATTTATTAAACTCTTATGTATAAGTCTAATGAAGAGAATTGTATGTTTTTGCATTATTTTCATTTTTCTTTCTGGTTCATCCTCATTTTATTGTTTCTTACGTAATGAGAAATGTATAAGTGGTGATATTTTTGTTGAAAGTTGGCATATGCTTTGAAATTTACTTGTTCTTATTTATCTTTTTTCTAAGAGATTGGTCTTAATTTATAGTTTTTAATTTTATATCTATGATTATATAGGTGATATATATAAGTAACCTAGGTCATTTGTACAATTTGTAAAAATTCATATGAAACTTTTACATTTTAAATTCAAACTTGAGGTTATTTTTACTCTTCTAAGTAGTCATTTTATGTTAACTTGAAGCATGACACACTTCCCTTAGTACCTTTGGAGTTGAATTTAAAGGTTAAACTTAGTTCACTTTACATATCTAAGAATTTACAACCTAACACCAAGAGATCATTCAAAGAGCATCTACTATTAAATTAGAACATGACATTACTAAATTTATATGCTTGCATCAAAACCTAGGGTAGACATTAAGGTAAATGAATCTCACCTATCTACATTTTTCTACATTAGATTTTTGTTTCTTAGATTAAGTCTACACATAGATTAAATCTGCACCTAAGAAGATAATTTTGCACTTTCCTAAGTGATCTATAGTGAAAAATAGTTAGGTTACAAACCTACAATCTTCTTTTGAGTCAACCCTAGAATTCTAAATTGTTTCGTATTAAAAATTGGGGTTTCATCAAAATGAATTCATCAAGATCATGAATCACTACTTCCCACTATGAAACATGCAATTATGTGCAAGATATGATGCAAATAAAAATCATAAATCAATCCTAATTGGTGCAGGAGCACCTAGGAAACACTAGGCTATGGGTAGTCTAGGATAAATTTAGTGTAAATTCTTTTCTAAGAAGGTCAAGTTGACCATTGGAATCTGGGTTAGAGTGTTTTTCTTGTCTTGATCAAGAGTGATCAGGAGGGAGGTTGTAACTCATGTTTCTTAGTTTTTTAGAAGTTAGCAATAATTGGAAAAGGTGGGAAAATGGGACATTTTGCACCTTTTGCCACTTGAAAATGGAAACGTCTGACCCAAGGGATTGTTAAATACCTTGGAGAGGAGTTATAAGGAGTTGCTCGAGCTGAGAGAAGGGTTGGTTGGTTTTTTTATTTGTAATAATTTCATGGAGTGCAATTAGGACTATGATATTGAAGAACATTTTCTGGTTTATGTTTTTGGATTTATGCATTGATGGTTTGATCAGTTGTGGAGAGTAGAGTAGGTAGTGTAATTCCTTTCCAAACATTGCTTAGTTCATTAGTTAGCTCGTTGCATCGGTTCAAGCATCTATTTTGTTAGGTTAATTCATTTGTTGCAATTTTTGTTCTAACTGTTAGACCGGCAGAAATGGAGCTCTAGACTGTGTTTCCCCTGTACCTGGTGTATGGGTTCTTGAAAATAGAGGCTATAATCCATGTTTGTACATAAGGTAGAGGTAAGAGTCCTTAGGAGTCAGGAATCCATGGAAAAAGACTATTCCTAGGTGAGTTTTATAGTGCCCGGCTAGGATAGTCAAAGAGTGCAGAACACTAAGGTTGCAGGGGTGCCAATCTCCTGGTGAACCACAGTGTGGAGTGTATGAGGATTTCCTTGCAGAGGCTTGGTAACAAGAAGGAGGCTTAACACAGACGGGGAAGTGGCAAACAAGTTGACTATTCTCAAGGAGGTCAGAAACTGGCTTAAAACAAGCCTAAATTTGCTTAGTTAAGGGTTGGAGTAGTGTACGGACAGTGGAGGCTCCAAACCCCAAAAATATTCAAGGTGTGGGCAAGGGTACCACGAATCTCAAGAAAAGATTTGGGTTCATTTGGAGAATTTGGGCATACTTTCCACTTTTCTCGGGTTAGGAGACCTAATTGGGGCTCTAGGGCTTGTAGCCTTTTCTAACCCTAGAAAAGGGTTTGGTGAGAGCGATGGAGAATTGGAAATTGGTGGATGACCAAGAATGCTAGGGGAATGATCTTGAAGCTATGGGAGACATCACACACCCCTGCATCGTATTAGTGAAGGTTGGAGAATTAGTTAGCCTTTAGGAAGATTAAGGGCTCAGGAGAGAATGGCAGAGAGAGCACCAAGATTAGCTTGGTTATGGAAATGGAGATGATAGTAGGGTTGGACAAGAGAACTAGGGGTGCCTAACAAGCATTAGGACCTATAGGTTAAGGTGGTGGAGAGTGACACCAAAGGGGTTAGCCAAGGTGAGAGCCAGAGCATGGAACAGTGCGTGTTCCATCCAACCATACCCTATGACTAACTATTAGAGCAACAATGAGGGAAGTTATAAGAGGCTAGAATGATGTGTACCTTGTTGCAAGAAGGTTGTTTTTAGGTCACAAAGAACTCATTTGACTTTAGTGGTGAATGGGTCCCTATTAGGGTTTTTAAAACTGGCATTTCGGTTTTATTCCTTGATGCCTACACTCTCAAATCCTTGGTGATCAACTCTCAAAAACCTATAACCAATTTTGTAACCTTGTTTTCATGTTCTTGCAATATGAATGATAACTTTTACAACTTGAAAACTTAGACAATTTTGCTCCAATCTTGTTCTCCACTTGATTTTTTACCTATAAATCTACAAACACACATTCAAGGAGGAGAAAATCTTGTTGATTGTTAGTGAATAGGGGTTTTCCTAAGTCAAACCCATTTTAGGTAATTAAACCAAATGATGAAATAATGAAATTGAAGCATGAAATATGAAATAATGGAATGTTGATACCTTGGAAGTTGTATTAGAATGTAAATCTACAAATTAACATGAAGTGGTGATGTAGAATGTAGATCTTGATCTCAAATTAGATGTGAAACAATTATTGCAAAAGATCTTCAATGCTTCATCAACAATCTTAGCTCAACAACATGCTTGAATGCACTATGCCTTTGATATGATGAAATGAGCTTGAATTGTTGCAATAAACTTCACTATTCTATCTTTGAATCCCTTTGAAATGCTCTTGCTCTTGATCTCATGAAGTCACATAGATTTTGCTAGGTTTCTTAGGATGAAAATATGTGAATTAAGCTTATATTTATACTAAATCTAGAGATTAACCCCGAATTTAAAGTAATTCAAGCCAACACTAGATATAGGATTGAAAATCATTATGATCCCACACCAAATAAATTCAAAAAGCATTGTTCTATGTGAGGAGAAACCATTCGCCGCTAAAGTCGAATGGGTCCTAGCACAACATTATAGGACCATGCTTCGAGGGGATGAAATAACATAAAAAAACCACCTCAGAAATGCAAAGAAAGGGGTGTCCTATGTGGAGAGGATCCATTTGCCACTAAAGGTGAATGGGTCCTAGCACCATTTTCTAGGACCTAAAATTTTGCAAATTAAATGTCATGAAATATCATTATTGGGTGTCAGGATAGATCCTTTGGAAAGTATAATTAATAAGGCTTAGATTTGAATCAAAGGGGACAATTAAGCACAAATAACCACATTTTGTTAATAAATCCTTAGATTAGAATGAAAGTGTACTACAACAATTCACAACACCCTAGAAATAAGGTACAAATTAAGTATATTTTATTAAAAAGGGCCCTAGATTCAATGTGAATGTGTACAACACATTACAACACTAAATCACTACCTTATTAAGTTAATTTTATATCAATTATTGTCAAATTAAGTATGAAAAGGGGTTAATTTTTTTGATGCTACATTTTTCCCCAACTTTAGCGAGATTTTTCCCCCATGAAAAACTCACACTAAAGTAGACATTAAAGACACTTAAGTATGCAACAGTAACAAAGATACATAGCCATTCTCTATTAAAGGCCAATAAAGAAAAAAAGAAAAAAAAAAGGATCAAGAACAACAATCCAACACATTGTGGAATGGGGTTGTTTTCTCGTAACATACATTACTTACTCTAGGGTAGTGGAACCTAAGTCTGTCCACTAGGTGAGTTATCCTAACCATGTGTGCTCACTGTAGGGTAGTGGAACCATAGTCTATCCACTAGGCAAGTTGTCCCAATGTGTCTACTCAATTTGGGGTAGTGGAACCTCAATTTGTCCACTAGGTGAATTGTCCTAATGAGGTGGCCAACCATATCAACATTATCCTCCTAAAAACTTTGATAAGGAACCACAATGTAATGCTTTTGTATGCTTTTGAATGTCATGTCTATAAGTTTTTGTTAAAGGGGATTTTGCTTTGTTCATGTAAGGTCTTCTTATAGAACATCATGCCTAATGTTTTCAACAGAGGACAAATCAAAGATTATCAGATCGCCACTTATGGGATGCCTCTCCTTTTGCATCATGCCACTAAGGGAGATCATATGCTTAGAAATATTGCACTCTTGGAGGAAATCAAACCTAATGATGCCACCAAGAAAATGACATGTTATAAGAAAAAATAAAATCATGCCATGAAATATGCCAAAAGATGTCATTGATGTATGTCCCCACTTTAGAGAGGTTGCTAACACCATTAATCTAAGCAATTTCTTTAAAGTAGCCAATGTTTTGTCCTAAGACATGAGATATTTCCTTGGAAAACCCTATGCCAATTCATATGTTTACAAAATAAAGCTATGCTATGAACAAGGAGGGAGGGGTTTCACCTAAACATACATAAGGGATCTATAGATTTGGGGTCAGTATGTGTTTGCTACATTTTTGTTTTTAGAGCTTGGAACTATCATCACTCCCCAAATACTCATAGAACTAGAAGAATGACACAAAGAAAGAAAAAACAAAGAAAAAACCTTACCGGTCAACATGGAAGAGACATCAATTTCTTGAGACCTTACGTGATCCCAAAATTGAAAACACAAGACAAATGAAAAGGATAAATTTAATCTTTTGGGTCAACATGGAAGAAACCAAAATGTATCGACGCCTTGCGTCATCCTTGAAAGGAAAACACAAGAAAAATGAAAAGGATAAATTAAATATTTTGGGTCAACATGGAAGAGGCCTAAATGTCTCGATGCCTTGGATCATCCTCGAAAGGAAAATGGCAGAAAAATGGAAAATTCTTGTGACATATAGAAGAAAGTACATACATACAGAGGAATGTCACAATGAGAGAATGATACATTAAACGAAACATCATAGGGGATCATATTACGTACATGCAATCACATGAAGAAACATGAAAATGAAAAAGACTACTAAGGAACATGCGATTCAAGCTAGAGCAGGGTATGTACAAGATCATCATGGAAAAAAAGGCCCTTAAGTGGCAAAAAATTTAGAAAAATCAGAGTTAGGAAACTTGACGTAATAATTTGAATAAGTTATCTATATTATTTCAAAAATATGTAAGAATAGAATATGTATCAAATTGAATGTAGTTTCTAAACTAATAGGTTTTTTTTTCTTAAATCTATTTGGTGAAAATTTGAAATTTCAATGCATTAGTATTTAAATTTTAGGGAATAAATAAGAAGTAGATGTTTTTCTGACCACCCTAACCACAATAAAATGATAATATTTTTTTATAAGATTTTAGATATAAGTAGAGGACTCATGTCCTGGTGTGATGCATATTTTTTTTGTAAACTTTTTCCAAGTAAATAATTAATTATGAATTTTTTGTTACAAATTTTAAAAAATATAAAAACTTGTATGTCTGACTACCTTAACTTGGTCAAAACTTCATGAAATTCAATTTATTTGTTTTTAATCCTATAGTATACAAAGCATAGAATGTGATGCATGTTTTAGATTCAAAAAATGTGATACCATTTGAAAGCTAGAGATTTTTTCAATCAACTTATCAATCAGGACTTTAGTTGTAATTCAAAGAGAAAATGAATAATAATTATTTATATTGGTGGAAAGCTAAGAATCTCCTTCAAAAACCCTTTTTATTTCATCAAATTTGGGTAAAAAAAAGTCGTCAGCCACATACCCTACACATACCCACCATATCGCCACTTTTTAGCCCATCATGATCCTGCACATACCCAATAGGTCATTTGCATCCTAATCTAAATCTACATAAACAAAAGGTGGATAACTAGCCAATGGGAAAAGAGCAGGTTCCAAACTAGGGGAAGCACCATGTTTAACACCCTTTTTAGGAGATTTGTCATTTAAGCTTATAGAAGAAGAAAAATATGTATTCAACTCATCATGCACTTGTTCATCAATCTTTGTTATTTCAATGTTATCATCTAGATTAATCACAATGGGAAGTTGAATGACAATTTCTATGGAATGTTCTTGTTTATGTTGTGTAAAGGGTATAGGATCATCATGCATTGCCTTAGGTAAGTTTGTATTTTGATTTTCTATGTTTTTCTTGTCTTCTTTAGTTTGTAGCATATGAGAAATAGCACGATGTCTATGCATATTCTCTCTAACATCTCTATTTTGCTTCAATCTATTATTAATTTTTATTTATGTAAGAGCGGGTTTGTCAATCATACGTTCCTTCTCTTCCTTGGAAAGAATTGAAGGAACAATAAGAGGTTGTTCAACCGCTTTCTCTTTAAGTTTTTTTTTTTTTTTGAATTTAGGAAGGACAACATGATTACTTTTGTTATCTCGTAGTCTCTTGTAGGAAATGGTAGGAGGTTTTTCTATAGGTTGTTCTTGGATGTTTTTTAGTTTGATCATTGCTTTGTCAAGGATAGGTGTTTCAGTCATAGGTTGACACATATTTTGAAGGGATAATTTTCCTATGAGCTTTTCCTTGAACTTTTTATATGATTTGAAAATGAAGTCCCCACGAGGTTTAATAGGTTCCATAGGCTTGGGCCAAAATAAATCTAATGAAAAGTTCCCTCAAGTCGATATAGGATTAAATCCACTATGATGCACAATAAAGATGACGCAATAGAGACGAACAAGATTGAAAGAAAATTATCGAATTTAGCTTCTTTAATTTAATATAAGAACCGATCACTAGAAACAAACTAAACTCAAAATAGAATTATTCAAATTTAGCTTCTTCAAAAATAGGTTATAGATTACAAACTATTATGGTCAAATTCTTTAGCTCACCTCTACCAAAATTCAAACCAAAAACTGGTATAGACATAGACCTTCATCTCAACACACATCTACCATCACCAAAACCAAAACAAAACACTAGTGCTTCAGCTCTAACCATCCCTCAGACCTGCTACCTCTTCTCCTCTAGAAAAGGAAAAGAAAATGACTATTATTGCTCCCCATCCCTAACAAATTCTTCCACATTTCCCTACCATTAAATCCTCTACCAAAATAAGACTCCCATATATGCCTCAAAAATCAGGGAACTACCGTAACTATTGCCACCACACCAAAAAATAAAACGCCAAATAAATCAACCACAAATTTCCATCAGAAGATAGTGGGAATGAAGGCTGGTAGGACTGTGAAGTTACACAAAATTAAAACATACATTAAACAAGAAAATATAATGCCCAAATTTAGGGGGGGTGTGGATATGCCACGACATCAGACACCCAAGGTAGATTGAAATGTTTCACGAGTGAAACTCATAAACATTTATAATTCCTATGCTTGTTCTAAATCCACTTATCTATCTTGTCTACTTGAATATATGCTTTACTAGTTTTCTCTAGAATTTAATGTCCCTTCCTTTCATTTTTCCTCTCTTTCTCCCTCTTTTCACATAATTCATCTCCCACCAACCTATACTGTGAAACTTTGGAATATCATAAACATTAGCTTCATGATCATCATGAAAGTAATTAAATCCAAGCATTACCTCTTTCTTTGTTATTTCTGCAACCACTTGTTCATCATCACCCTTGGTTACAACACTATGCTCTTCCTCCTCCATGCCTTCTAAAAGACAATTTTCAGCTATAATCAATTCATTGTCTACATTCTTATCAATGTTAGTGACATAATAAAAAGATTTATCCTCTCCAACCTTTAAGAAACTATCATTCATACCAATCTCTTTATCAGACAAGTCATGAAATGATGCAAAGGGAAGTTCACCAAACAACTCAACATTCTCTTTCTCATAACCTTCCTTACTTTCAACCATTGTGCCTTTTTTTACTAATCCATTCTTTGCTGCCACCTCATCTTCTAAAACACTTTTACCGTGCTCAAATAAATCATATTTAACATCATTCTTGCAAAAAATAGATTTAACATCACTCTTGTATGCCATCAATACAATTGCAACTTGCATTAGCAAAACAAAATCTTCATCTTCATCCTCTTTCACTAATTTTTTAACTCCATTAACCATACATTTTTTATTTCTATGACATACCTTTCCATCTTCCTCATTCAAGGGCTTCAACTTGTGTTTGATTCCATCCTTTGTCAAAGATTATGTATTAGCATACCCATCATGCATTGTACACCTGTCAAACTACCAAGGTCTTCCCAATAAAACATGAAAAACATCCGTAGACATTATATCACACAATACTTCATCATGATAATCACAAATCTTAAACTTTACCAAACATTGTTCATTTACCAAATCTTTGTGGTCATCTTGAAATCAAGTAATCCAGTATGGATGCGGGTGTCTTCTCCTTTCCAGCTACAACTTACTCACCATTTCTTCAAAATAAATATTTTTAGTACTACCACCATCAATAATAACACTACAAAATTTACCTTCACATTTGCATCTCGTTTTGAAAAATCTTCTCCTTTGATCAGGTTCTTTTTTCTCTCGTTCATCATGACTCTTTATGAAACAAGTGCTTCTCCATTCTTTGTCTCTTCTAAGTGTGAAGACTTACCATCTTCCTCATTCACATATGCTACCCTTGCATTATTTCCAATCATCTTAGTTGTCTTCCCTTGCTCTCGACACTCATAAGAATTATTTCCTTCTAAACATCTAAAACAAGTTAATTTATAATTTCCTCTTCCAAATCCTCTACCCGATCTTCCTCTTCCTCTGAAGTTTTGATCATGGGTTTGATTTGAGCTCTCACCTCTTTCTTCCTTGCTACCTTTAGTGTCTCCAATCTGATTTTTGTCCTCATACTACTACACATTATTTTTGTCCTTTCCTCTTTGCTTATTTTCAAATCTCTTACTCATTCTTTCTTCAATCTTCAAGGAAATTTGATATGCATCTTTCATTGTCAAAAATCTCATGAGGGTCATATCTTCTTGAATTCTTGACCTCAAACCATTAATGTACCTTGCAACCTTCTCCTTAGTTTCTTCAACATGTCCTATTCTAGTGAGAATCCAATAAAACTCTTCATTGTATTCCTTTACTGTCTTTGTTCCTTGCTTCAATGCTTGCATCTTCTTGAGCAAATCTATCTCATAGTCTATGGGAATGAATTTCCTTTTCATTTTCTCAATCATTTTGTCCCATTTTTTTTATTTTCTCCTTCCCTTTTCTTTCTCTTTCCATCCGAATCTCTCTCCACCAAATGGAAGCATGACCCTTTAATCTGGTTTTTACAAACATTACTTTATCAGGGTCCTTAATTTCCTCAAATTAAAAATACTCCTCCATATCATTAATCCAATCTATCAACTTCTCTAGATTCAAATTACCACAAAACGTAGGAACATCAATCTTTGGCCTCTTTCCAATCTTTGAAAGGGATCTCAACAATGGGTCATTTGCAACCGCTAGAACTACATCTCTTTGCTCACTTGTTAGGTTGACATTCTCCAAGGCTTCTTCTTCTTCATCACTCTATGATTCTCTTCTCTATAAAAAACCCTCTTCTTATTTCTTCTTGGAGTGTTTCCACTTGTCTTCGCAAAGCTCTAAAACATTCATTACAACCAACACCTAGAGTACCTCTACCCACCCCATGTGGAGCTCCTCCTGCATACATTTCTCTCACAACCCAATACTCACAGGTCCTACTACAAGCTACCCACATTTGGCGATCTTCCTATAGAATCAAGAACAACCTACTCTAATACCACTGACACAACAGAGAAAAATAGAACTCAAAGAAAATTATCAAATTCAACTTCTTCAATTTAATATAAGAACTGATGAGTAGAAACAAACAAAATTCAAAAGAAAATTATTTAAATTCAAATTCTTCAAAAATAGGTTATATATTATAAACTATTATGGCCAAATTATTAAAAACTATTTAAAAATATATATATTTTTTAATTTTTTAAGAAAATGAAAACATAAAATATACTAAAAAATATGCATTTTACTAGTTTACATGATTTTAAAATTTGAAACATATATTCCACTTTTTAGTGATTCAAGTTTAAAATTTGGATCAATATTGGTTGTTTCCTTTATAAAGTGTGACATAGCTTTGTAATTTTACCCTTACAGTATTTTGTACCATGTCCATTTTGTTGGTGATAATGGCAATAATATTTTCATCTAAATCCTTTGGACAATGTTATATTAGGATCACACTCTTTAACATGAGGTAAGGTAAGCATGTTCTTCTCAATAAGCTACAACATGATATTATAAAGGGTATCAGGTAGAGGAGTGAATTCCATCCTTATCCCAAAAATAATTTGTTATTTTTATAGCAGCCACTTGATTATTATTTTCGAATTGGTTGCAGGGTATCTAGTTGTAAAATGCCCTTATTTTTCTTCTTGAAAGGTTGATAACTATTATGAGTTGTAGATTAAGAATTTTTAGGATGACTAGGGGGATTTTTCACATCACGATCACAAGTCGAATTTTGATAATCACAAAGGGTTGTACATAACTATGTAAAGGACTAAAATATCAAAATTTCAAGTTTTGTTTGGAGTTTTCTTTGTAAGTTGGCAATAAACATTCATTGAATGTTAGTGTCAGGAATCTTAATGGGTACATGTGCAGGATCATCATGGAAAAACTAGTCCCTTAAGTCGCGAAAAATTTAGAAAAATCAGAGTTAGGAAACATGACGTAAAAATTTGTATAATTTATCTATATTATTTCAAAAATATGTAAGAATAGAATCTATATCAAATCAAATATAGTTTCTAAACTGCTAGGTTTATTTAAAAAAAACAAATCTATTTGGTGAAAATTTGAAATGTCAATGTAGTAGTACTTAAATTTTAGGGAAAAAATAAGAAGTAGGTGTCTATCTGACCACTCTAACCACAACAAAATGATAATATTTTTTTATAAGATTTTAATAGATATAAGTAGAAGACTCATGTCCAGATGTCATGCATAATTTTTTGTAATTATTTTCCAAGTAAATAATTTATTATGAATTTTTTATTACAACTTTAAAAAATATTAAAACTCGTATGTCTGACCACCTTAACTTGGTCAAAACTTCATGAAATTTATTTTTTATTTTTTTATTCCTATATTATGTAAAACATAGAATGTGATGCATGTTTCAGATTCAAAAAATGTGATACCATTTGAAAGCTATAGATGTTTATCAATTAGCCTATCAATGAGGACTTTAGTCATAATTCAAATAGAAAATGAATAATAATTATTTATTAAATTCAAAGTAAATAATAATTTATATTGGTGGAAAGATGAGAATCTCCTTTAAAAACCCTTTTTTGTTTCATCAATTTTGGGTAAAAACAGGTCGTCAACCACATACCCTACACATCCCCATCATATCGCCACTTTTTGGCCCATCATGATCCTGCACATACCCTAATGTGTACTTGTGAATAAATTGTTTGGTATCTTGCTATGAAATCAATCACTTTCTCATCATCCTTTTGTTTGTATGTCATTAAATCAATAAGGTTCATCTTATGACCCATGCGAATATGGAAGTGGTTGCAAAAGGCATCAACAAGTTCATTGAATGAACAAATTGAATTGTTTGGTAAAGAAGAGAACTACTCTAAAGTAATATCCTTCAAGGACCTAGGAAATAGCTTAGCCAAGAGTTTATCTTCAAATATGAAATCACTACACAAGGTTGTAAAAGTGAAAACATGAGTAACAAGATCTCCTTTCCCACCATATTTCTATAATTGAGGAACTTCTATACCTTGTGGAATTTTGTTCTTAATATGTCCAAGGATAACTGATTGGATTTGATGTATTACAAAGGTTGACAGTTGTTGTTTTGTTGTAAGGTTGCAACTTCTTGTTTAAGGGGTGTCATGGTTTACAAAAGTGAGTTAAGGAGAGGACCATTTTGATTTTAAGATTGAGGGGAATAAGGTGGATTAGTGTATGTATGCAAAGGGATAGTGAATTGTAAGTTGGTAAAGATGGATGGTTGAGGGGATATTGTATTTGAATGCAGAAAGCTAGATGAAATTCCTGTGGGAATACCTAAGGATGTGTACATAGTGCTAGTGGGTATGATTGTTGAGGTAGGTTGTGTAGTAAGGGAAAAAGTATCCCTTTTCCTTACTTGATTTAGGAATAATTGTTATTCAATTAACCTAATTTTTCCTAGGTTTAGTGTTGGAATGTGTTTTCACACATTCACATTGATCTTGGGAATGTTTTTAATAAAATGTACTTAATTTGTACCCTCTTCTAAGTGTTTTAAAGTGTTGTAGCATAGTTTCACACTTATCTAGGGGCATATTAATTAATTGTGGTTAATTAGAGTTATTTAGCCCCTTTAATTCAAATTTAAGCCTTATGTGTGACACCTTCTCAGGATCCATCCAAAAACCCATAATTCAAATTATAAAACATTTAATTGGGAAAATTCAAGGTCCTAGAAATTTGTGCTAGGACCCATTCACCCTAGGTGGCGAATGGGTCCTCCCTCTATAGGACCCCCATTTCTTTGCAGATTCTACATGGGTTTTTGATGCTATTTCATCCCCTAAAGGAAAGGCCCTTGAAACTTGTGTCAGGACCCATTTACCCTAGGTGGAAAATGGGTCCTCCCTTAATGAGGACTCCCTTTTTGAAATTTATTTTGGTAGGATTTTAATAACATTCATTTCCAGATCTATTTCTTGGCTACAATTATTTGAATTTCAAGGTGAATCTCTTGATTTAGTATTTAAATAAGGGGTTAATTCACATTTTTTCTCCTAACAAGATCTATTAAGTTTACAAGACATGCTAGAATTCCAAGAATTCATGGAATATAGAAAATTTGAGTTCACAAGAGTTTACAACAACAATTTAGAGGTATTCAAACAAGATAGATTATCAAGGTTTTATTGCAACAATTCAAGATCATTTCATCATGTCTAATGCATAGTGCTTTCCACATGTTATTTAGATAAGATAGTTGATGTAGCATTGAAGATCTACTTGCAAGCATTGTTCATATCTTATTCAAGATCAAGATCTACATTCTTCATGGCCACTTCATGTTAGATTGTAGATTCATAGTCAAAGGCAACTTCCAAGGCATCAAAATTTCATTATTTAATGTTTCATGATTCAATTTCATTATCTCACCATTTGGTTTAATTACCTAAAATGGGTTTGACCAAGGAAAACCCCTATTCACTAATAAACAAGTTTTTCCCCTCTTGAATGTGTGTTTGTAGATTTATAGGATGAAGATCAATTGGAGAAGAAGTTTTTGGGAATTGAAAACCAAGGATCTGACAGTGTAAACATCAAGAAAAATAACCTTGATCTTAGTTCAGAAACCCTAATAGGAACCCATTCACCACTAAAGGCGAATGGGTCCTTTTTTCCCTAAAAATAAGCTTCTTGCAACAAGGTACACATCATTTTGAGCTCTAAAACCTTCGCTCATAGTTGCTATAATAGTAAGCATAAGTTTCTAATTTTTATTTGCATCTTATCACATACAAAATCACATAATATTAGGGTGAAAAGCATAGTTATTTATCATTTTGATCAATTCATTTTGGTAAACCCTATTTTTCCAACCTAATCATCAATGGTGAACCCGACCTATTGAATATTGCAATTTTATGATCTTGAAATATTTCATTGCATCCTAGGTTAGATATTTCATTCATTTTCATCTCATTTGCATTGAATTTATATCTCATTTAGGGTTTCTTACATTGCATCTCATCTAGGGTTTAGATTTGCATTGTTTTGCATCTCTCTAAATCTGAAAAATACAAAAAAAAATTAGTCATTTTAGATATAATTTAGATCTCATATATTTGCATTTGAAAATTAAAAAAAAATTACATTTCAACCTAGATCTTTGCATTAAAATTTTCATTGCATTTTCACATTGCATTTCAAGAAAATATGAAACTAAAAACTTACTTGCTCAGACATGGAATTGGAAGAAATTACTAAAAGCTTGTAAATCATTCAAAAATAGTTTTAAAATACCTAACTAGGACCCATTCACCTCTATTGGTGAATGTTTCCTTGATCAAGTCAAACTTGAAGCCTCTAGCATCTGAAAAAACATTTCAAAAATACCTAACCAAGAGCCATTCGCCCTTATTGGAGAATGAATCCCTATTAGCTACTGATTTTAATTTTTTGGAAATTAAAATATTATTTTTAGGCTTTTGTTTTCTTTTGTTACTTTGATATTTCAGTTTCCTAATTTTTTGTTTCATCAAATTCATTGCATATATTGCTTCATTTTAGTGCATTGTTAAGAATCAAAATTTCATTTACAACATTGCATTTTTAGTTTATTGCATGGTGTAATCAGTACATTGCATTAATTAGAATCATAAAATTGCATTTCATTCTAGGTTATTACATTTCCCTTTTTATCTTTTAGGGTTTGCACACTAGGGTTGTAAAACTTGTATGAGCTTTACAACTTGGTGTTCGATTAGCAATACTATTGTAAGAAACAATTTGAGGCTTATGTCATCTTGCAATATATCACTTGTCATGGATCTTGGGTTCCCTAACTCTCTTTTTGATAGTGTTGATAATCAACCCTCCATGGCTCATAGTTTGTATACTACCCTTGAAATCTCATAAGACAAACTAAAAAAACTAGATGACATGTTCAAAAACTAACAATCTCATATCCCTAGTGAATGCATAGACATTAGCTTGGTTAAGATTATAAAAAATCTAAGGAAAGTGCTTTAAATTGGAAATGAAACAAAAATTATGTATAGCCTTAGTTACTTCTTTCATGAGTATAGGAATATGGGAAAAAATAAAGATATATACTCCATAGTCAATCTTGCTAGTGAAATTAAGAATTATGTGATGAATGTTGACATGGATCATGAAAACATACAAGATATCAATGAGAAACAAATGATTAAAATAGTAGCATTTATTGAATATAGACCTCATAAGGGCTCAACTAAACAACCTCTTAACATTTCTTTCCCACAAAGTGACATACTTAAGTGTGCACCTATTGGTCTTCTTTACATAGTTTTTCAAATCAATGATAAGCCCAATAATGGGATATTGATTGATCTTGTTTGTGGAGAGAATGAAATCATTGAAGAATTCTTATATGTGCATGAACTATATCAAGAAACATACATGACAAGCTGAAAGCATGGATCAAGATGCATAATGGGTTTTCTTTTCCTACAATAGGCTCGATAGATATCCCTTTAAAAGTTGGATTGAAAAGATTAAATGTATCATTTTCCATCATCCCACAATCAACCCAATTTCGTGTGAAGCTAGGATATCCTTGGAATCACTCCATGAATGTTGTCTCTTTGGTTGTGCATAAATATCTAGAGTTTCAATTTGGAAATGACATATTTATTGTGCATCATAGTGGATTTAACCTTGCCTCGGCCCGGGGGAACTTTTCATTAGATTTCTTTTGGCCCAAACCTATGGAACCTATCAAACCTCATGAGAATTTATTTTTCAAATGATATCAAAATTTCAAGGCAAAGAAAATAGAAGAATTATCCCTTTGAAACATGCCTCAACCTATAACTAAAACACCTATCCTTGAAGAAACAATGATCAAACTAAAATCCCTTCCAAACATAAAAGAATAGCCTATAAAAAAACCTCCTACGTTTTCCTATAAAAGACCATGAGATAATACAAAAAATCCTGTTGTCCCTACTAGAGTCAAACAAATTTATAAAGTTAAAGAGAAAGTGGTTGAACAACCTAATATTATTTCTTCTATTCCTCCTAAGGAAGAGAAGAAATCTATGATTGAAAAAACCACTCTTACACAAACACAAATTGACAATAGATTCAAATGGAATCGAAATGCTAAAGAGTGCAGGCATAGACGACATGCTATTGCTCATAGATTACAAAATTAAGAAGAGAAGAACAACATAGAAAATAAAAATCCAAACCTACTTGAAGCAATGGATGATGACTCTATACCCTTGTTGCAACATAAACATGAACCTTCAATGGACATTGTCATTCAACCTCCCATTGTGATAAACCTAGATGATGGCATTGCCATTACAAAGATTTTAGAAAAAGTGCATGATGAATTGAATACATTGTTTTCTTCTTCTATGAACCTAAATGAAAAATCTCCTAAAAAGAGTGTTGAACCTAGTGCTTCCCCTAGTTTGGAAATTTACCTTGTCCCTTCAACTAGTTATTCACCTTCCATTTATACAGACCAAGATTGGGATGTGAATGACCTAATTTAGGTTGACTCACATGTTCGTTACTCTAGTCTTTTGCTTTCCAATGTGATTTTATGTACATAATGTGATCCCCACATGTTCTTTCTTTTGATGTATCTCTCTTTTTGTGCGTTCCTCTATATGTATCTTCATTCTTCTCTATGTTGTAATCATTTTTCATTTGTGTGTTTTCCCTTCAGGGATGACGTAAGGTGTCGAGACCTTTATGTCTCTTTCATGTTCACCCAAAGCTCTTCCTTTCATCCTTTTCATTTGTCTTGTGTTTCCCTTTGGGGATGATGCAAATAATCGAAACCTTTATGTCTCTCCCATGTTGAATTAAAAGGATTTTCCTTTGTTTTCACTCTCTTTGTGTCATTCTTCTAGAACTTCTATGAGTATTTGGGGAATGATGATAGTTTTTTGCTCTATGACAACATTCTAGCAAAGACATACTCACCCCAAATCCATAGATCCCTTATGTATTTGTGATGGTAACCCTTCTTTCCTATTGCATGACATAGCTATTTTTTAGAAACATATGACTTGGCATAGGGTTTTCCAAGGAAATCTCTCTTGTCTTAGGAAAAACATTAGCTACTTTAAAGAAATTACTCACAGTAATGGTGTAGCAACCACTTTAAAGTGGGGGCATACATCTATGTCGTAGAAAAAAGGACCCTTTGCTTGACATGGGATTAATTCATGATAAAATGGACTTAATGAGACCTTGATTTAGTGTTGTGAGGTATTTTATGCATCCACACTAGGTCTTGGACCTTTTCAAATTGAATAAAATATTTTTATTGATGTCTTGTAAAGGTGTTGTAGAGTCTTCTAAAGGACTTCCACGCTTTACTAGGCTTGATGAACTTATTTATCTTTAAGTCAACATTATAAAATGTGTTTAATAACATTATTACATAAATCTAGAAGTTTTCTAAACTAAACTTAATGATAAATTAGTGTTGTAATGTGTCTTGCACATTCACATTGATTCTTGTGCCTTCCTAGGCTATGTGGACCTCATTTTAGTGTTGTAAAGTGTATTTAATTACACTTTCGCATTGAATTATGTGTCTCAAGCCCTAATTTACACTTATATCATCATTAATATGCTGCTATTAACCCATATTGTGCATCTTGAGGCATAATTTGATCAAATAACTGACATAGTCATCATATAAGCCTAATTTTCTTACTTCTCGACATTCCAACTAGTAGAAATGGCCCTTGTAGGACCCATGTACCATTAGTGGTGAACTAGTCCCATCTAGGTAGGACTCATTCACCATTAGTGGCAAATGAGTCCCATTTTGAGTCATTTTTGGGCTTTGAGCGAGAAAAAATAGGTTTTAACTTTAATTTTTCTACATGTCGGCCTATGATGAGGTATAATCGAGATACTAAGGAAAAATTGTCTATAATAAGTGTTTTTATCTTCATTTTACATATAAAAACCCATATTAACATCTCTCATCTTTAATTCATCTTCTATCTTCTCATCCAAGTCAAGCAAGCTAGGGTTTCTTCATTAGAAGTCATTGAAAGTTAGCTTTCTAATGCATTCAAGGGTTGAATCTTCATGTTTTGTTGCAGAAATTCAAGTTCAATCATCATGGAAAGGTAATAAATTCCATTTTTCATGGTTCATTCCATTATTTCATCATTTTGGTTTAATTACCTAAAAGGGGTTAGACCAAGGCAAATCCCCATGACTTATGTTCAAAATTTTCTCTTCTCTTCTTGTGTGTTTGCAAAATTAGGACTCTTGGAAGCTTCAAAATAATTGAAGATAAAGTTTCAAAGTTATTCAAGGCACGTCTTCATTGTTCAAATCAAAAATATCAAGAAAAAGTCACTTACAAGCCCAAATTTGGAAATTTCAGATCTAGACACCTGGAGGTGTAGATTGAGCAATCCAAAAGCTACATATTCCATTTTTGAGTTTTTAGAAATTAAAAATTGAACTAATTCAAGGTTAGTGGTGAATGAGTCCCATTGTACATTTTGTCTAAATTTTTTGTACATTCAGACACACTTTTGGCTAAAACGGGCTTTGATACAATCATCCCGAACTGGGACTAATTTCCCAAAGTGGAAAATGAGTCCCAAAAGGCCTAAATTTCAGTATAAACAACCTTCTAGATGTATTTTCCAGCTTCATCAAGATTTCAGGTGCACACTTTCAGTTTGATTCATTTTTGTTAAGTTTTGCATTCATTTCTAGTTCATTTCTGCATAATACAATGTGTTTTCAAACAAGTTGCATTTCAATAGTTTAGCATACTTAATCCATAAATCTTATCAATTAGTTGCATCTAGAACATTTAATTTAGACATAATTTCATCATACATATCTTATATTGAGTGAATCACTTAGGTTTTTGAGGTTTATCTCTCTCCTTTTAGGTGAAAAACCCTAAGGGTGCAAGAGAAGTACATAGAGCCAAAAATCTATGGTTCATTTTGGTGAAACTTCTTTTTTATCACTTTATTGTCTGATTTTGGAGTCCTTAATCATAGATCTAGGCTTGCATTGAGCTTTCATTAGGGTTTGCATGATTCATTTGCATGCTAGGTGTTAAATTTTGCATTCATAAAAAGTGCATTTAGGTTGCATTTTTAGCATCTAAATCCATTTCCACTATTTAAAATTCTACATTCTTCAATTAGGTCTGCATCATAGCACTCTAAAAGCATTAAAATCAGTCAAAAAATTTTGAATTTTTTTTAAAAAGTCCATATTGGGACTCATTCGCCACCTTGGGCGAATTAGTCCCTTTTGACCCTTGAAACAACACTTTAAAGATCTCAAAATTTGTTTCTAGGATTCTAATTTGTGCCTTAACTTGTATATATTAGTTAGTTGCATTTTTTTAGCATGCATTTCATAAAATCTAGCCTTAATTAGGTCATTTCTTGCATTTTTTAATTTCAAGTTTGCATTCTCATCTTGTTACATCTCATAATCAGTCAATAGTCACCTTTGAAATTTGAAACATTATTCTTCATTTGCATCTTTGATTTTTCATTGTTGCATTTCAAGATTGTAGATTAATCTTTCCATCATTTTTTCATTACTAAATTCTATAGTTCTTATCTTGCATGTTCTCTTTTTAGATAAATGTTGAATATTGTAAGAATTTTTTCTTAAAAGCGTATGAATATGAGGTCCTTTCCCCTTTCTTTTTGTTCATCATAGATCCCTCTCCCAGTTCCCCTTTTGTGGATGAGGTTATTTTAGTGAAATAAACCTTGGATATTCATAGCACTTACATTTTTTCTTCTCCTATTATCTCTCACACTTGTGAAGTAGATATTTTAGTGTTAGAAGAACCAATTGATGAGAGTTGTGACAATCTGAGTTGTTTCTCTCCTCTTACCTCTCCTATTAGACATAACATTACTAAAGAAGAGGACATCACACTAAGTAATCATGATGAACACACAAAACACCATGATTATGAGACCATAAATTCATCTCCCAATTCCTCCCCTATTTGTGAGAATGTTTTTAATCATGGAAATCAAATTATTTGTGAGGAGGATATGTTGACATTAGATGATCAAACCTTTAAGACATATGTCAATCCTCTTTACTTTTCTTCCCCTATTTTGGAAGACATTATTGGACAAAGAGAGGTAATCAAAGATAATCGTGATAATCTTGTTATTCCCTTTCCTAATGTTTCCCCTATCCAAGAACACATAATTAAACATAAAGATTCAATCACTGCAAAACAAGAATGTGATGCTTTTTCTTCTCTTGATGCCTCTCCCACTTGCAATGAAGCTACTTTGCCTATTTCAACCTTAGATAAACATATTACAATCTCTCCTAGTAGGGAAGATAATTTTGAACAAGAGAATGAGTCATTACAACCACCGAATGATTACATAAAGTCTTCCCTTGATCTCCCCATTCTTAATCATCAAACACATTCAACCATTAATAACTCCCTCCGTGGAAATGAAGTTATTTTGGATGAACCAAACCTTAATTGTCATGAACATGTGGTTTTCTATTCTCCTAACAACTCTCCTTCTAGGGAGAATATTATGACCCAAGACAAAGGTAATATCCCCTTCAAAGACAATGAAGAATCTCACATGCTAAGGGATGTTAACAATATTCAACCTCACCATACCCTCTACCCACCTTTGCATCCGCTTCATCCTTCTAATAAACGTAAAATTATCCTTTACCCACCATCCCATCCCCTTCATCCCTCTAATTAACCTTGACACACCCTCTATCCCCCTAACACCAATGTATTGCAACAATCTAGTAGTGTTACTGTTGCTCATACATATAACACTCAAAATAATCTGCAACTACCACAATCAACCCCAACCTCTTTACCTTTACCTAACCTGCCTAGTGATCCTCGTTATATCCAAAAAACATAGGAGTATGACCTTATCAAACAATTAAAGAATACTCCTACTAAAATTTACCTTTGGGATTTGCTTCAAAACTCACCAAATCATCACAATATTATTGAATCCACCTTAAAACAAATCATAATTCCTCCTGGTACCACTTTGAATGATGTAGCAGCTCTTGTACACAAAAAGAATATTGATATTACCTTTCATCAACATGAGATCCCTCCTTTGGAGTTGTGTAATCAACATGATGCCTTTATGATAATTGCTTGATTTTTTTGATGTTTATGGCAGTGTCATGGTCTTCTTCCAGCAATCTTCTTTACTACATATGTGATAAATTAAATTATAGCCTATGGCTACTTAATTTATTGTTATATTGATTCAGTCAAGAGGCATGATTTATTAAGCTACATCTATTTGTTAAGGCTAACATGATGATTAATGAAGTGGCACAATTTCTTAAAGAAGCACAAGTTTTTATGTGGCCGACTTCTTGCCTATTAGATGTGTCTTTAGGAAGAGGTGTATTCCTCTTTGATGGAAAACTTAACTTGAAGGGTGATGACTTTCCATATTGTATATATATTAGATGATTCTCTCTTTGTTCATCATCCATTTTACATTGTTCTTTCATTGGTGTGAATAAGAGGAAGGAGCAAATTAGTTTGTTATAGAAGGTTGAGTTCATCATTATCATATTGCTATGTGAGCATCAGTTTATGGTGCATTCTCTTGGCCTCATTATCAACCTCTATTGTAAAGGAGTTTCTCTTTATGATTCAATATATAAGTGATATATTGTTGCTAGGTTTTTCTCCCTCAGGTGGAGGGTTTTCCTATGGTATACTCTGTGTTTGTGTATCTATTTTGAATTAAATTTTTGCTTATCCAATCTGATGATATAAAAATAATAGATTCAATCGCATAGGTATGAAACACACTCCAATAGAAAACGGTTCTGCCTTAATGTGTGTAGTGTGAGTCTCCTTAATCGATTAAATGTTGAAAGGTCACAAATAAAACCCGATTCTATTTATATTCGAGGATTTGGCAATATAACAAAATAACCGCTCCATGTAATCACTTTGCCTATTACAGTTGGGGTGGTTACTTTGTAGACTCATATCCCTGTCATGCCTCATGATCTTTCATATAATCTTCTTTTAGGCTGACCATGGATTCATGAGATGAATGTAGTGCCTTCAACCCTTCATCGTACAATGAAATATGTCTATAACAATAAGATTTATCAAGTTGAAATAGACCTCGAGCCTGAAAGTTGCTTGCACCTTGAAAAAGGAACTACAAGTCCTCTGAAATCATTAATTCCAACATCCAACATAGAAATTGAATGTAACAATGAAGAATGGCCATCTAAATTATTTGGTGATGATTGGGGATCATTAGAATTCACACCTCCATTTATGGGCGAATACATATTCACATAAAAGAAAAATTAGCAACAAGAACAACCAACCCTCACATTAACAAAACCTTCTGACAACCTCTCAAAAGTATCCACCTCAACCACTTTAGACAATACCACAAACTCCACAACAACCCTTGAAAAACACAATAATGAACAACCACCTAATTCCAAATTAATGAAAAAGCTTTATGGAAAAGCGTATGAACTCCTAAAAAAATAGGGATATAGTGGAAAAGGTTGTGATGCTCGAGAAAAAGGTATCCACAACCCTATAGATCCTAACACACAATAGACAACTCATGGTATTGGTTATTCTCCTTCACTCACCATAAATACTATCACACAAGACTCTTCCAAGAATCTTCTTTATCCACATAATTAATGTTAGTTGTTGCTCCTTGCCATGCAATAGTTGTAGGATCACAATATACTCACCATTGCACATTTTACATCCATTGCAAGGGGCAGCATACCATCATCCATTCTAGGCTGAACCTTGTCCTGAACTAAGTGGGGGAAAAAGGTTAGATAGCCTTACCCCTTGTATGTCACTTGTCATTGTCTCTTTCGCCTACTCATTAAATTTTCATGAACACATAAGAGAAAGCTTGATATGTGAATGACATTTCTTAAGATTAACTCGCATGTGACATACAACCTTTCTTTGATTTTAATTTTCCTTGACATGAAACAATCTAACTTCAAACCATATGAATTGGCATAGGGCTTTCTAAGTTGGCTCTCATGTCTTGTTTTCTTTTTTCTTTTTTCTTTCTTCTCTACTTTAAAGTAATTTCTCACAGAATGATGTGTAGCGATTCCTTTAAAGTGGGTGGAATACATTACCATATTTCATTTGCATTCTTAGTTCCTAGCGTACCCTTGTCATTTATATGATGTGTATGTCACTTTGTGGATGAAATTGGGGATGATGTCCTTCATAAGTGTTATCTTTCTCATCATATTACATTCCTCTTTCTGGCTTCATGTGACACACTGCATCCCCTAAGTTGTGAATATACTATTCTTTGATTGGTCCTCTCCTGGAGACATTAGACACAATGTTCCCTAAGTGACTGACCCTGCATAAATTGAACAAGACTCCTTCAAACATCATTTTACATTTTACATTTTATGTTTTTTGATTTTTATATTGTTGCATTTTGTATGGCCACCTTGCATAACACAACTTGTATGCCTATGGTGCCATCTTGTTTTGTTCATGAGTTCTAAGCATATGAAGCTTTTCTTTTCTCATGAATCTCAAATTGATATCCATTCCTTTTTCTTTGTGGTGCCTTGTTAAAGTTATCAACATGTATAACTTTGACATGGTTGAGCGGGAAGCCCACCTAGCGTCATGACTTTTCCGCATAGCCACTTTTGTGTTTGTCAGTGCATACTAACTAGCATATGTATCTTACCTTTTTGGGATTTCTCACCCCATGGATGATTAGGAGTTTTGTGGCCCTAGAGTGATTATGTTGTGTCCTTCTCACCCCATAGATGACCTGTAGTTCTGTGGGTCCAGAGTGAGTACATCTTTTTCACCCCATCTTTCTTTCCTTTAGTTTTGGCCATTGCATGATTTGGTATCTTGACAGTTTGACTTAGGATCTTTGATCCTAGGGGCTTGAACAACCTCCTTTATCTTTTCCATTCTTTGTCATATGCATCTGTACATAAGAATCTCTCTTGAATTTCTACTTTATTGTGAGTTTGAAGTAAGTTCATCCTCTCAGTAAAGTGGGGGCTAAATGTGCCCTAGAAAAAAGGACCCTTTTCTTGATATGGGATTAATTCATCATAAAATGGACTTAATGAGGCCTTAATTTAGTGTTTTGAGGTATTTTATGCATCCACACTAGGTCATGGACCTTTGCAAATTGAATAAAATATTTTTATTGATGTCTTGTATAGGTGTTGTAGAGTCTTCTAAAGGAATTCCACACTTTACTAGGCTTAATGAACTTATTTATCTTTAAGTCAACATTATAAAATGTGTTTAATAACATTATTACATCAATCTAGAAGTTTTCTAAACTAAACTTACTGATACATTAGTGTTGTAATGTGTCTTGCACATTCACATTGATTCTTGTGCCTTCCTAGGCTATGTGGACCTCATTTTAGTGTTGTAAAGTGTATTTAATTACACTTTCACATTGAATTATGTGTCTCAATCCCTAATTTACTTTTATATCATCATTAATATGCCCCTATTAACCAATATTGTGTATCTCGAGGCATAATTTGATCAAATAACTGACATAGTCATCATGTAAACCTAATTTTCTTACTTCTAGGTATTCCAACTAGAAAAAATGACCACTATGGGACCCATTTTCCATTAGTGGCAAATTAGTTCCATCTAGGTGGTACTCATTCACCATTAGTGGCGAATGAGTCCCATTTTGAGTCATTTTTGGGGTTTGAGCGGGAAAAATTAGGTTTTAACTGTAATTTTTCTACATGTCAGCCTGTGATGAGGTATAATCAAGATACTAAGCAAATTTTTTCTATAAATAAGTGTTTTCATCCTAAGTTTACATCTAACAACCCATCTTTACATCTATCTTCTCATCCAAGTCAAGTAAGCTAGGGTTTCTTCATTAGAAGTTGTCAAGTTAGCTTTCTAAAGCATTCAAGGGCTGACTCTTCATGTTTTGCTAAAAAAATTCAAGATCAATCATCATCAAAAGGTAATCAACTCAATTTTGCATGTTTCATTCCATTACTTCATCCTTTTGGTTTAATTACCTAAAAGGGGTTTGACCAAGGCAAACCCCCCTGCCTTAATGTTCAACATTTTCTCTTCTCTTCTTGTGTGTTTGTAGATTTAGGACTCTTGGAAGCTTTTAAATCATTGAAGATCAAGTTAAAAATTTATTCAATTCACCTCCTCATCATTCAAGTCAAAAATATCAAGAAAAATTCACTTATAGGACCGAATTTGGCAATTTCAGATCTAGACACTTAGAGGTGTAGATTGAGCAATCTAAAAGCTACAGATTCCATTTTTTAGTTTTCAAAAAGTCCAAAGTGAAATGATTCACCATTTTTGTTGAATGAGTCTCACTATACATTTTTTTTGAATATTTTTGTAGAATCAAACACCCTTTTGGCTAAAACGAGCTTTGGTACAGTCATCTCAAACTGGGATTGATTCATCTAGAGTGGTGAATGAGTCCCACCAGGCCTACATTTGAGTATCAGTAGTGTTATAGATTCATTTTCTAGCCTTCATCAAGATACCATGTGCACATTTTCAGTTTGATTCATTTATGTTAAGTTTTGCATTCATTTCTAGTTCATTTCTACATAACATAATGTGTTTTCAAAAAAGTTGCATTTCAATAGTTTAGCATACTTAATCAATCAATATCATCAATTAGTTACATCTAGAATATTTCAATTAGACATAATTTCATCATACATATCTTAGATTGAGTGAAACACTTAGGTTTTTGAGGTTTATCTCTCTCCTTTTAGGTTAAAAACCCTAAGAGTGCAAGAGAAGTACAGAGACCCAAAAATCTATTGTTCAACATCAATGACATATTTTGACATATTTCGTGGTGTGATTTTATTTTTCTTGTGACATGTCCTTTTTCTTGGTGGTGTCATTGGGTTTCATTTCCTCGAAGAGTGTATGATCTCCCTTTGTGTCATGATGTGAATGAGGCATCTAATGAGTAATGATCTAACATCATTGAAATTTCCTCTCTTGGAGACAATAGGGATAGTGCTCCCTAAGAATAATACCTTACATGAACAAAAAAAATCCCCTTTAATAGTTTTTTTACAAACATGAGATTCAAAAGCATTTACAAAAAACATTACATTGTGGTGACTTATCAAAGTTGTTAGGAGATAACTTCGGTATGGTATGAGAGGCTAAAATGATTCTCTCATTTTCCACCTTGTTGGGATAACTCACCTAGTGGATAGATTGAGGTTCCACTACCCCAAAGTGGGCATACATATTTTGGGACAAATCACCTAGTGGATAGACTGAGGTTCCACTACCTCAAAGTCAACAACATACGTTACAGACAAACAACCATGTTCCACAATGTGTTAAAATGGTTGTGCTTGATCCTTTGTTTTTCTTTATTTTTCTTGTCCTTTGACAAGGTATGATTATGTATCTTTTTTATTTCTACATACTTAAGTTTCTTGAATGTCTACTTTAGTATGAGTTTGACATGGGTTCATCTTTTCACTAAAGTGGGGGAAAAATGTAGTAACAGAAAAGTATCCATTTTCCATACTTCATTTGGGAATAACTGTCATTGAATTAACTTGATCTTGCCTAGGTTTAGTGTTGTAATGGGTTGTAACACATTCACATTGATCTTGGGCCCCTTTTTAATAAAATTTACTTAATTTGTACCCTCTTTTAAGTGTTGTAACAAAATATCACACTTATCTATGGTCCTCTTAATTAGTTATAGTTAATTAGAATTAATCAGGCCCTTTAATTCAAATTTAAGCCTTATTTGTGACACCTTTCGAGGATCCATTTTGAAAGCCATAATTCAAATTGTAAAATATTTAATTAGAAAAATTCAAGGTCCTGGAAATTGTTTCTAGGACCCATATGCCCTAGGTTGTGAATGCATCCTCCCACTATAGGACCCCCCTTTCTTTGGATATTGTACATGGGTTTTTGATGTTATTTCATCCCCATAAGGCAAGGTCTTGGAAACTTGTGCAAAGATCCTTTCACCCTAGGTGGTGAATGAGTCCTCCCTTAATGAGGAATCTATTTTTGAATTTTATTTTTGTAGGATTTTAATAACATTCATTTCTAGATCTAGTGTTGGCTTGAATTTTTTGAATTATAGGCTTAATCTCTTGATTTAGTATAAATAAGGGGTTAATTCACATTGTTTCTCCTAACAAGAGCTAGAGAGTTTACAAGACATCCTAGACTTCCAAGCATTCATGCAACATAGAAAATTTGAGTTCACAAGATTTTACAAGAGCAATTCAAAGGCATTTTAAGGAAGATTATCAAGGTTTTATTGCAGCAATTGAAGATCATTTCATCATGTCTAAGGCATAGTGCATTCCCACATGTTGTTGAGCTAAGATATTTGATGTATCATTAAAGATCTACTTGCAAGCATTGTTCACATCTTATTTAAGATCAAGATCTACATTATTCATGGCTATTTCATGTTAGATTGTAGATTCATACTCTAACACAATTTCCAATGTATCAATATTTTATTATTTCATTTTTCATGCTGCAATTTCATTATCTCATCATTTGGTTTAATTACCTAAATGGGGTTTGACCAAGGAGAACCCCTATTCACTAACAATCAACAAGTTTTTCTCCTCTTAAATGTGTGTTTGTAGACTTACAAGTTGGATATCAAGTGGAGAAGAGGTTTTCGGGAGCTGACAATTGGGGAATTGAGAAGGCATACATCAAGGAAAATACCTAGATCTCAGTTTTAGAAGCCCTAATATGGACCCATTTGCCACTAAAGGCGAATGAGTCCTTTGTGCCCTAAAAATAGGATTTTTGCAACAAGGTACATGTCATTTTGAGCTCTAAAAACTCCCCTCATAGTTTTCATAACAGTTAGGGTTAGTTTTTTATTATTATTTGCATCTTATCACATACAAAATCACATAATATAAGGGTGAAAATCTTAATGGTTTATGTTGGATGTTGTGGTTGTGTTTTTGATATGTGGTTGTCATTGATGTCAACACTATTAGCATTATTGTATTGAAGGTTGTATATGTCAAGGATATTGAGAAGATTGTTAAAGGAAGAGTTGTAGGTTGCTAGTGGAATAGTTAAGATTATGAAGGTGTTTTGTTCTATACATTGAAGATCAGTTGTTGTGGACTCAAGGTTTTATTGCTAAGAGTATCTAGACCATCTACCGAAAGTTTTAGAGGTCCACGTCAAGATTTGATCATGCTATGAATAGTTCTGTTCTGCCAGTATTTCTATGGGTTTTGTTAGTTTTCCTAATTGAAGTTTATGTGATTCTGGTAATTTTTGGTGCCGTGGATGATTCTCTATTAGTTCTTGTTGTTTTTGGATGCTTCTAGATCATTCTCTATCCTTGTTGTACATTCACATTGATCGTTGTGCTCGTGGTCCGTGATTTTTCTCTTGTGTGTTCAAGTTTTTACATGTTCTTGGCCGACTTGGTGGTTGTAACATGTTTTGGATCCTTGGAGATTAAAATTTGAATGTTTGGTGCACTCAAGAATGTTGTTTTGGGCCAAAAATTCATATTGGCTGATAGTGTTTGATCCACAATGAAAATTTATTTATAAATTTGGGCCGACATTGTAAATATGTTCTATATTTTTTGTCGGCTAAGTTGTTGATGTATTTCATGTTGTGGATATATAAGAGTGGTTGTGTGAGTGAAGTGTGAGTGTGTGTGGAAGAGAAGAAAATTCAGAGAAGAGAAAGTGTGCAAATATTGATCTATTCATTCGATTGTAGAGCAGAGTGAGAAGAAGGTTGACCAAAGTGTGAATAAGGTTTTATGTGCTTAATTGGAACTATAATAAGGCTTGTGTAGAAGCTATTTTCTCAGTTCACACCCTGTAGATCTAATCCAAATTATCATGCATTTTTGGGCAGTGAGCTCTAGGTAGTGTTCCTGAATGCATGTGCATTCCCATTATCTTTCGCTATACTTATAACAAGGTATAATATTATGGACTAACATCCATGTTTATTTTCCCCTAACAAGGTTTCCACGTGAAAAAATCTTTGTCTTCTCTATATTTTTGATGTGCTAAATTTTTATGGTTTATTATTCATTCATCAGATCTAAGATTAAGTTAAGTTTGAAAATTTTAAATATTTTGTGACAACTGATTCAGCCCCCCTCTTAGTAGTCTGTCCTTGTTTTTCCAACAGTTTATCATCTTGATCAATTCATTTTGGTAAACTCTATTTTTCCACCCTAATCAGGTTAAAAGGTTTTGGTAGGTTGAAATTTTGTTGTAGGTTGAAGGGTTGTGATAGGTTGTGTACTAGTGTATATAGGAATGGACTTCGATATCATAGAATATGGAATTGGAATTCCACATTGGCTTTGAGTAGACCCCAAGGCTTGAGTACAAGTGATGATGGTAGGTACAATGTTATTCACATTAAGTACATTTTCTGCAAGAGATAAATTCATGGGAAATGAAGTATTCAAACTATGATTCATAGAGGGTTTGTTATCAACACTGTCATAAAGAGAGTTGGAAAACCCAAGATCCACGATGAGTGAAATATCGCAAGATGACATGAGCCTTGAACTATGTCTTGCAATAGTATTGATAATAGGAAACAAAGTTGTAAAGCACATAAAAGTTTTAAAAACCTAGTGTGAAAACCCTAAATGGAAAGATATGGGTACGTGCAGGATCATGATGGAAGAAAAAAGCCCTCAAGTGTCAAAAAGTTTAGAAAAATCCGACTTAGGAAACTTGACGTAAAAAAAATGAATAAGTTATCTATATTATTTCAAAAATATGTAAGAATAGAATCTATAAAAAATTGAGGTTTTATTTTTGTTTTCAAATCTATTTGGTGAAAATTTGAAATTCCAATGAAGTAGTACTTAAATTTAAAGGAAAAATAAGAAGTAGGTGTCTATCTAACCACCCTAACCACAATAAAATGATAATATTTCTTTATAATATTTTAGATATAAGTAGAGGACTCATGTCCCGATGTGATGCATATTTTTTTTGTAATTTTTTTCCAAGTAAATAATTAATTATGATTTTTTTAGTACAACTTTTCAAAAATATAAAAACTCGTATGTCTGACCATCTTAACTTTGTCAAAACTTCATGAAATTCTTTTTTTTTAATCCTATAGCATGCAAAGCATAGAATCCGATGCATGTTTTGGATTGAAAAAATGTGATACCGTTTGAAAGCTATAGAATTTTTTTAATCATCCTATCAATGAGGACTTTAGTCATAATTCAAATAGAAAATGAATAATAATTATTTATTAAATTCAAAGTAAAGCGTAATTTATATTGGTGGAAAGTTGTGCATCTCCTTTAAAAACCCTTTTTGTTTCATCATTTTGGGTCAAAAAAAAGTCGTCAGCCACATATGCTACACATACCCATCATATCACCACTTTTTGGCCCATCATGATCCTACATATACCCATATAATCCAATGACCTAGAATGAGATGCAATTTTCAAATTCTAAATAATGCAATTTACTGATTACACAATGCAATAAACTAAAACTGAAATGTTGTAAATGCAATCTTGAATTTTCATATGCACTAAATCAAGCAAATAAAACTAGATTCACTAAATTTGATGAAACAAAAAATTAGAAAACTAAAACAAGAAAGTAACATTAGAAAATAGAAGCCTAAACTAAGATTTCAAAACCCAAAAAATGAAAATTAGGACCTACTAGGGACTCATTCACTAGTAAGGGCGAATGGGTCCTAGATAAGGATTTTTGAAATGTTTTGATTGATTTCTAAGTGTTTTTTTATACTTTTTAGATGCCAAAAAATTAAGTTCAAGCCTGATCAGGAACTCATTTTCTAGTAAAGGTGAATGGGTCCTTGATTAGGGTTTTTTAAATATTTTTGAATTTCTCTCAAGGTTTCAACAATGTCTTTCAATTATAGGTCTTAAATAGTAAGTTTTAGTTTTAGATTTATTAAAAATGCAATGTAAAAATATAATAAAATGATGAATGCAAGGACATAATTTTAAATTCAATGTTTTTATTTTAAAATATAATTTTATGAGATTTAAATGGTATTCAAAATGACTGATTTGTTTTTGTATTTTTTAGATTTAGAGAATACAAAACAATGTAATTCTTAACACTAAATGAGATGCAAGTTTGAATTCAAAGTAAGAAACCATAAATTTGATCTAATTCAATGAAAATGAGATGCAAATGAATGATACATCTAACCTAGAATGCAAGAATAGACTTTCAAAATAAAAAGAATACAATGTTGAATAGGTTGGGTTCACCATTATGTATCATATAAAAATAGGGTTTCATCAAAATGAATTGATCAAGATGAGGAACCACTACTTTCCACTATGAAACATGCAATTATGCACAAGATATAATACAAATAACAATAAAAAATCAATCCTAACTATTATAGCAAAAATGAGGGAAGTTTTGATAGGCTAGAATGATGTGTACCTTGCTGCAATAAGGCTCTTTTTAGGTCACAAAGGACTCATTCTCCTTTAGTAGCAAATGGGTCCCTAAAATTGAGGTATGGGTTCTATACCTTGATGTATGCACTCTCATATCCTTGGTTATCAACTCCTAAAAACCTATAACAAATTTTGTAGCTTTGTTTTTTTGTTCTTGCAATATGAATGACAACTTTTTACAATTTTGCTCCAATCTTGTTATCCAGTTAATCTTTAACCTATAAATATATAAATACACATTCAAAGAGGAGAAAAACTTGTTGATTTTTAGTGAATATGGGTTTTCCTAAGTCAAACCCCTTTTAGGTAATTAAAGCAAATGATGAAATAATGAAATTGAAGCATGAAACATGAAATAATTAAATGTTGATACCTTGGAAGTTGTCTTGGAATGTAAATCAACAAACTAACATGAAGTAGTGATGTAGAATGTAGATCTTGATCTCAAATTAGATGTGAAACAATTATTGGAATAGATCTTCAATGCTACATCAACAATCTTAGCTCAACAACATGCTTGAATGCACTGTTCCTTTGATATGATGAAAGGACCTTGAATTGTTAAAATTAAATTCAAAACTTTCTATGACCCATTTTCCACTAAAGGTGAATGGGTCCTAGCACAACTTTCTAGGACCATGCTTCAAGGGGGTGAAATAACATCAAAAACCCATCTCAAAAAATAAAAGAAAGGGGTGTCATGTGGAGATGACCCATTTTCCACTAAAGGCGAATGGGTCCTAGCACAACTTTCTACGACCATGCTTCAAGGGGGTGAAATAAAATAAAAAACCCATCTCAAAAAATAAAAGAAAGGGGTGTCATATGGAGATGACCCATTTTCCACTAAAGGTGAATGGGTCCTAGCACAAATTTCTAGGACCATGCTTCAAGGGGATGAAATAACATCAAAAACCCATCTCAAAAAATAAAAGAAAGGGGTGTCATGTGGAGATGACCCATTTTCCACTAAAGGCGAATGGGTCCTAGCACCATTTTCTAGGACTTCAAATTTTCCAAATTAAATGTCATGCAAGATCATTATTAGGTGTCACGATAGATCCTTTGGAAAGTGTAATTAATAATGCCTAAAACTAAATCAAAGAGGCCAATTAAGCTCAATTAACCAAATTTAGTTAATAAAACCCTAGATTAGTGTGAAAGATAATACAATACTTTACAACTCCCTAAATAAGGTGCAAATTAAGTACATTTCTTAGAAGGGCCCTAGATTCAATGTGAATGTGTACAACACATTACAACACTTAATCAAGGCATTATTAAGTTAATTTTATATCAATTATTCCCAAACTAAGTGTGAAAAAGGGTTACTTTTTTGATGCTACAAAAACTATTGGTAAATCAACTTCTAACATTTCTCATAACATGTCTTCCTCATCAAATTTAAACTATCACCTTTAATTTGTAAGAACCTAGATCTTTATGCATATTTTTGTTATTTATGTTATAGTTTGGTTTTGATACTAGGTAAGTGAAAAAATATGGGGGGGGCCAAAAAGGGGGCTTAAGTGGCCAATTGTTTTCTAAAATTAGGAAATAGTGACCTTGGACATGAAATTGAGGATAGTTACACTCAAAATTTTGAGATTGAATAAAGAAAAGGATCATAGTGCTCCGAATCTACTTTCTAAACTACTGATTTATTTTGAAAATGGTTGAGATTAAGGGGTTCAAAAGAGGGGACCACAAAAATTGGTCTTGTTTTTGTCACAAAAACATAACATAGCAGCTTTTGTGGGTACCTAGCATAGTGAAATTTTCTAAATAGAATTTTTAAAATCACTTCAATGAGAAATTAGCTAATAGTATGTAGTTTATGCTTGATTTTTTCTGATAATTTTTTTATGGATTTTTTATTTTTTTACTAATTTTCAAAGTGGAAACTTCCTAAAAAATAGAATTTTGGCCATGCTACCCCTATAAATTTTGGAAACTAATTGAAAATTATTATTATTATTTTTTAATATGTGTAGAATGGAGTCTAGTTTCTAAAAAGGAAATTTATTTTAAATTTTGATGAACAGTTAATTTATAATGAGAAAAACACTAAACACTTGTTTTTTCCAAAAAATAGACGCACAAACAAAAGAAATTATAGATAAAAGACTTAAAATTTTCAAAATGTAAAAAATATTACATTGTTAAATAGCTAAGAGAGAGCCTAGCATTAACCAGGTGTTCGATTTATTCGACCTTGAAACACGTGCAAACTTGTTGGTGAGCACAAACAAGATTATGTGAAATTTTGTAGAATATGTAAAAACACATCTTTCGATGTTGGAAAGGCCCTCCAAGCTTTTGGGTTGGAAATCCAAAGAAAATCTAAGCCAAAGGCTTGGGGATTCCCAAAGCAAGACAAAACACGAGCACACTATAACACACTCACATTTTGGTCTACATTGAATATAGTTTTCTTCTCTTTTTTTTCTTTCTTCTTGTTATCTTTGAGGGAAACTATATGTACATGAAATAAACATTTAAATTGACATTTACATATGGATTTCTACTTTCTTATAATTTAAGTAATATTTTATGTATATATTTTCAGGATGTTTGAGAGTGGTTTCAAATCTCTAGGAGTTATAATACAAATTCTAGTTTTTTTAAGATATCATAAATTTTAGTCAGTCAAATTTTAGTAATCAGCATGTCAAATTTCAATAATCTTGAGGTCAAATTTTAGTGATCAGAAAGTTATATTATTTCTCTCTTTATCTCACTCATTTTTTATCCCTTCCAGTTTAGACCTCTCTCTCTTTGTATCTATATATCTATCTCCCCTCCCTCTCTCTACCTACCACTCTATTTCTCTCTAACCTCTCTCTCACGTCCCTCTCTCTCTCACTCCCTCCATACTTCTCTCTCCCTCTCTTCTTCCCTATCCACTCTCTATCTCCCAATCCCTCTCTATACCTACCTCTACATCCATCACACCCTACAAATCTCTCTCTACACCTCTCTATCTCACCTTTCTCTCCCTCTCTACTTTAGTCTATCTCTCCTCACTCTACCTCTCCTTCCCTCTCTACTTATATTTATCTCCTCTCTCCCTCTCTCCACCTACCTCTCCTTCCACCACTCTCTATTTCTCTCAATCTCACCTCTCTCTCCCTCCTTCTCTACCTACCTCTCCATCCATCACAACCTACCACTGTCTCTCTCTATTACTCTCTATCTTACCTGCCACTCTCTCCATCCATACCTCTCCCTCTCCTTCCTCTCTAATCTCTACCTCCCTAATCCATCTCTACCTACTTATACATCCATCAATCCCTACCACTCTCTCTACACCTCTCTATCTCACTTCTCTCCCTCCCTCCCTCATTTCCCCTCTACTTCTCTCTCTCTACTTCTCTCTCTCTCTATAGATGTCTCCCTCCCTACCATTCCCCTATCTCCTCTCCCTCCCTCTACCTCTCTCTCTTTCTCTCTCTCCCTCCTCCCTCACCCTCTTTCTCTCTCAGTCTCTCCTCTCTATCTCACCATTCTCTCTTTCCCTCTCTATAACTCTCTCCTTCTCTATGTATCACCATTCTCTCTTTACTTATCTTTACCTCACCTATCCCTTTTACCTTTCCCTTCCTCCCCTCTCTTTTCCACCCTCCCTCCTTCCCTCTATCTCTATATATCTCTACTTCTCTCTATCTCACCAATCCCTCTCTACCTACATATCCCTCCATCACTCCCTACCACACTCTCTCTATTGCTCTCTATCTCACCTCTCTCTCACCTACCTCTATCTCCCTTAAAATGTCTCCCTCCATTTGTGATTCCTTATCTACTCTTTATCTCTCATGTATCTCTACCTCTCCTTCCCTCTCTACTTATCTTTATCTCCCCTTTCCCTCCCAACCTCTCTCTCTCTCCCTAATCCCTCCCTCCCCCTCTTTCTCTCTCCCCCTATGAAGGTTGATGATGTAAGGTTTAGTTTTTAAGGTATAGGTTTGAGGTTATAAGGTTAAGTGTATAGGGTATATGGATTAGGGTTTAGGATATTAGGTATAAATTCGAGGGTATATGGTATAGGGATGAGGGATGAGGGTTTAGGTTTTATGGTTTGTGGTATAGGGTTGAGGGTTGAGGGATAGTGTTTAAGATTGAGGGTATAATGTTACATGTATAGGGTATATGGATTAGGGTTTAGGATACTGGGTATATGGTTGAGGGTATTGGGTTGAGGATATTAGGTTTAGGGTTGAGGGTTTAGGGTTTAGGATTTATGTATAAGTTTGAGGGGTGAGGGTTGAGGGTATAAGGCTAAGTGTATAGAGTATATGGATTAGGGTGTAGGGTTTAGGGTATAAGGTATATGGTTAAGGTTTGAGAGTGTATGGTTTTCTATTTAAGTATAGGGTTGAGGGATAATGTTTAAGGTGTAGGGTATAGAGTATAGGGATGACGGTTGAGGGTGTAGGGTTTAGGGTTTATGGTATAGGATTAAGGGTTGAGGGATAGTTTTTAAGGTTGATGGTATAGGGCTAAGTGTATAGGGTATAGGGATTAGGGTCTAGAATATTTGGTATAGGGTTGAGGGTATTAGATATAGGATTAAGGGTTTAGGGTTTATCGTACATGGTTGAATGTAAGGTTTATGGTTTAAGTATAGGGTTTAGGGATGATGTTTAGGGTTTAGGTTAGAAGGCTCATGGTGTAGGGTATAGGGATGAGGGTTGAAGGTGTAGGGTTTAGGGTTTAAGGTATTGGGTTGAGGGCTAAGGTATAGTGTCCAGGGTTGAGGGTATAGAGTTAATTCTATAGGATATAGGGATTAGGGTTTGATTATAGGGTTAAGGTTTGAGGAATAATGTTTAGGGTTTAGGGTATAAGCTTTATGTATAGGGTATAAGGATGAGGGTTGAGGTGTTAGGGTTTAGGGTTTAAGGTATAGGATTTAGGGTTGAGGGATAGTGTTTAGGGTTTCAAGGGTATAAGCTTATGTGCATAAGGTATAGGGATTAGGATATTGGTTATAGGGTTGAGGGTAATAGATTTAGGGATTAGGGTGTAGTGTACAAGGTTGAATTTAGGGTTTAGGGTTTAAGTATAGGATTGAGGGATAGTATTTAAGGTTTAGGGTAAATAAGGTTGAGGTTATAGATTATAGGGATGAGGGATGATGGTTTAGGGTTGAGGGTTGAGGGTTGAGGGATAGTGTTTATGGTTGAGGGTATAGGGTTAAGTGTATAGGGTATAGGGATTACAGTTTCAGATATTTAGTATAGGGTTGAGGTTATTTGGTTTAGGGTTGAGGGTTTAGGTTACAAGGTTGAATGTAGGGTTGAGGGTTTAAGTATAGGTTTGAAGGTTGAGGTTTGAGAGTATATTGTGTGTAGGATTTAGGGTGTAGCATTTATGGTATAAGGTATAGGGTTAATGGTTGAGAGTGTAGGGTTTAGGGTTTAAGTATAGGGTAAAGGGATAATGTTCAAGGTTTAGGGTATAATGTTAATGGTATAGGGACAAGGATGAGGGTTGAAGGTGTAGGATTTGGGGTTTAAGGTATAGGTTTGAGGTTTGATTGATAGTGTTGAAGGTTGAGGGTATAGGGTTAAGTATATAGGTGTGCAATAGAAAATTGGACCCTCTTGAGAAGAGAGACAATTTCATGCATAATTGGACCCACTTTTGAGTCACTTCACATCACTTACCTTCAAAACAACATTTATAGCCCCTTAGACTCATTAATTTTGATCTAGAGGCCCGCTTCACCTGAGAAATCACATAAAACCTGAGAAACAACATTTAATTACATCATACCCCAACAAACCAACTTAAAAAAATAGTAGTGGAACCCATTTTACACCTTGGGAAAATGAGTCCCCTCTGGTGGGACCCATTCACCAAGGGTGGAGAATGAGTCCCCTTTGAGGGAAAATTCAAAATTAAGCAGGAATTTAATCAATTTAACTTTTATTTTCAGTAAATGTTAGCCTCTTAGGTCTAATTAATGGGAAAATAAGGTGTTTTTGCTTATAAATACTCATTTTAAGTCATTTCACACATTTTTTTTATCATTTCTCAAGTTCAATTTTAGAGTTAAGTCTTCCACAACAAGTTTCATTAACAAAAGTCAAAGTTTTAGGGCAGCAAACTAGGGTTTTTGCAGGTCTTGAAGCTCACTTCTATTGTCAAGATCCAACATTGAAAAGGGTTGATGATGGATGCCTATGGTGAATCATGAAGAAATCTATGGTGAAGAGGTGCAACTATCCACCAAATCATGCCTAAGGACTTGGTTTCCTATTGATTCCATCTTCTATTTTCACTTTATCTTCAGATTAATATTTTTCTCTATTCAAGGTTTAATTACCCAACTAGGGTTTTGACCAATGAAAACCCCAAATTAGGCAAACATTTTAAAGTTGTTTTGTAGGAATTTTTTGAGATCCGAGATCGGGTATCCATCATAAATTATTGTATAGGTGTCAAGGTGTAGAACAAAATTTTGAAGTTGCAGAAATTCCAAGGTGGACTAATTTTCCATGCTTGGTGAATGAGTCCCTCCTGAGGTGAAAAATTGAGCCATATTCAGATCCAGGTTCTCGACTGTCAAAAAGCAGATCCTATGCAAAAAAGTCCTGATTTGGGACTGATTCACCCAAGGTGGCAAATGAGTCCCAGTCAGCCTAAATTCAAGTTTAATTAGTTTTTCAAGTTATTTTCCAAACATCTATAATTTTCTAGGTGCAAACACTTTGAGAAACAACTTTTTGTTTAGGTTAATTTGTATTTTTGTTAATTCTTTCATGCTTTGTGCATATCACAACATATTTTCAAACAGAGTGTAAATAATAGTTTTGCATTTATTTTCATTCATTCAGATTAGTCAATTGCATTTATTTAACTTCATTTAGGTTAGATAACATCACACATAACATTATTTGATTAAACCATTACATTTTTGATCCTATCTCTCTCCTTTTAGGTGAAGAACCCTAGAAGAGAAAGAGTTGTCCATAGAAGCCAAAAATTAACGGTTTATTTTGGTGAACCCGACTCTTGAACATAACATCATTTTGATTTACATTTCTAATTACATCTTAGGCCTTCATTATTCCATAGTCTTGCATTGTTTTACATCTTTAGGTTTCTTAAACATTGCATTAGTGAAAGAGTTCTTTAGTTTTCATCATTGTATTTCATCCAATTATTTCAATTTTTTGCATCTGTATTCTATATTTGCATTGCACAGACTTGAAATTTTATAGAAAATACAAAAAAATTGGAAAAATATTAAAAAGAATTCATCTCCTGGGACTCATTCGCCACCTAGGGCGAATCAGTCCCTCTACATTTTTGCATCAAAATTTCTAGATTTTAATTTCTTGCATTGTATCTTCCTATTTTCTATCATTATCACTCTATTACAGTTCAGTTATTTATATTTTCTTAGCATAAAGTTCATTTCTTTTCATGGAATTCATGGCTAGTTTTAGATCTTTGAAAATTTCCTTTTTTGTTTTCATTCCTAGTTCTTTTAGATCAAATTCATTGATATATAACGCCACCAAAATTGAAACAACAGACAATCCCTTCAAACACATGATTCAAGTTAGGAACAATATCTCATCTAGTCCTCTTAGTAGTGATGATATTGATAAGTTAGATGAGGTCCTTCAGGACTTCCTCTTGTTGCCATATGGCTGTGATGAGGTCGAATTTGGCTGCTTGTGTTGTTATTGATGGCAACTTGAGTCTACAATTTGATCCACAATATCAGTAGCGCTTATACTGGCAGAGAATCTAAGTCTCTATGTTTTGTTGATAGAGAAAGTAAAGAACAAGACATTTGGTTGGTATGTTGATCTGACTACTTCACCGGATCACTATTTTGAAGTGTGGATCTCCAAAGAAGTTTTCCTAGCTTGTACACTATTCTACTGAAGAAGTTTTGTGGTGTTGTATTAATCATAGCTCAAGTTAAGACGTTCGATGGCATGATTCATGATCTATTTTTCATTATGGCCAACATGCTTGATGTGGTGAATCGCGGATGTATGTGGAATAATTATTTTTCTATATCTTATGTTTAAAACCATGGTGTGGGTCCCTTCTATAAGTCTAGCTAACTTATGAAGGTACGCTTCATTTCTAATTAAATATTTAAGGCCAACATGGCCGATATAAGCAAAACTATTATATCTTGTTGAAAGGCCAACATGTATTGAATTTTTGGGTTAGAAGATATATAAGGAAGATTGGTAATTCACTTTGTGCATGTGTGATGTGAAGAGAGATGCATATGTGTGCAAAAAATATTAGAGCAGTTGATTGATTGAACATTAGTTCTACTACTGAAGGGTTTTCAGTAGGAGAACAAAGCAGAGCATAACATATTTGAGCAGAAGGTCCAAAGTTAGATTGTGCGCTTTAGTGGAATTGAATCCAAGCATTTGTAGATGCTATATTCTCAGTTCAAATTTTGTTGTAATCTATATTATAATTGTAAGGCGGTGAGCCTCTTGGTAGTGCACCTAAATGCAAGTGCATTCCCCTCTTTTATTTTAATTTTAACAAAGTAAACTTTGTGGATTAATCTCCACCATGGTTTTTCCCCTAATAGGGTTTCCACGTAAACATATATGGTGTTATGGTGATTATTGATGTGACTTCATGTTTTGATCTGTTATGTGTTGGTAATGTAATATAAAGTTCTATTATTGTTGTTGCTTGAACATTTTTAGATCTATTTTGTAAATGAAAATTATTGAAAACTAATTCACCCCCCCTCTTAGTGTTCCTTGCATCCAGCAATTGGTATTAGAGTAGGTTTCTCTTTTGAAGCTCAGAATCTTGAGGTGAATCTTGAATTACAATGGATACTGGTGGTGTTCAACAATAGCTAATGGTGGCACTTGATGATCTTGACCAATCTAAGGAAAAGGTCATGGAACTTAAGGAAAATATTGTAGATGCTGAAAAATTCATTCAATCAGTGAAGGACAAGATTAATGACTCAAGGGAGAGAATAAAGGAAATTTGTGATAAGTTGAATCAGAAAGAAAACACAGGATTGAATGATGTCCATTTGAATAAAAATCTAAAAGATATTACAAGAGAATGTGAAAAGCTAGCCAAGGACAATTAATGTAGCTCTAAGACTTGAAATGGAATCTATGGAAATGAAGTTTACTAAAGAGATTGAGCAAAGAAAGAAGAATGAGTAGAATCTAGCCCAGTCCTTGAGAGAAAATTCTGAAGAATGTAGCAGAATTAACAATAGATTTATCTAGTTGGAGATTGAACTACAACAATCTAGAAATAATGAACAAGAGCTTGAGAGATAATCATTCTTGTAAAATATCTTGCTATTGCAAACGAATTGAAAGAAAATTTTAGGATAAGTTCTACCAAGCTTGAAGAAATAACCAAAAGTTAGAAGGATATAAATGATAAGCGAGGTCTTGCATATGAGAAGGGAGAATGCTCCAGATCTAAATAAAAGAATCCTGAAAAGAAGAACAAAGTAAGAAGTCATCTGGTAAGGCAACCCAATGCTCAAAAACTTAATGGATATTGCCTTGCTTGTAATAAATTTGGACATATGGCTTCTCAGTGTAGAAGAAAGATAAACCCTAGTAAGCCATTATTCTTTAGTCAATGTTTCAAATCCAAGAAATTTGGGCATAAGGCATTAGAATGTAGAAGTATGTCTGTCAGTACAAGTAACATTAAATGCTATACCTATGGAAGATTTGGACATGTTGCTAATCAATGCAGGTTAGGAGGAAATCAGTGGAATGGATGGTATAGGAAGAACGGTATGGTATGTTTCAATTGTAACAATCTTTGTCAAATTGCAAAGTTCTGTCAGAACGGAAACATGAATAAAAGATGTCTAGCCTACTAAGGAAGAAATTCATAGAAAGACAATAAAGGAAAAGAAAAAGCATGTGTGGAAGACATAAGAGACCAAATGAAGAAGACATGAGTGAAGAAAAGTGAAACGAATGAAGGAAATAAAGTTGTACTAGAAGATCCCTTTGGTAGCTTCTCCAGTAATTGATATCAGGCCAATGGCCTAGTGTGAGTTTTTCATGAAAATTCATTTCCCTCTTGTGTATTGTTGGCATCAAATCTTTAGATGTCATCAGTCGCTGTGTTATCCATTGATGGACATATTTCCAATGATATGATGAATTGGGCAAAATGGTATAAGTATGAAGTTGAATTCTTAGCTTGTTGTCTGAGTTTGGAGTGTAATTGGAAATTCTAGGGCAACACATTTATTGTGGAAAAAAGTAAAGTTATAAAAGGGTATGTGCAGGATCATCATGGAAAAAATAGGCCCTTAGGTAGCAAAAAATTCAGAAAAATTAGAGTTAGGAAACTTGACGTAAAAATTTGAATAAGTTATCTATATTATTTAAAAAATATGTAAGAATAGAATTTGTAGCAAATTGAATGTAGTTTCTAAACAACTAGGTTTGTTTTAAATAAAAAAAATCTATTTGGTGAAAAGTTGAAATTTCAATGCAGCAATACTTAAATTTTAGGGAAAAAATAAGAAGTAGGTGTCTGTCTGACCACCCTAACCACAATAAAATGATAATATATTTTTATAATATTTTAGATATAAGTAGAGGACTCATGTCCCGATGTGATGCATATTTTTGTATTTTTTCCAAGTAAATAATTAATTATGAATTTTTATTACAACTTTTAAAAATATAAAACTGTATAAACTTGGTCAAAACTTCATGAAATTTAATTTTTTTTAATCCTATAGTATGGAATGTGATGCATGTTTTAGATTCAAAAATGTGATATCGCAAAATCTATAGATGTTTTCAATCACTATCAATCGACTTTAGTCATAATTTGAATAGAAAATGAATAATAATTACTTATTAAATTCAAGTAAAGCATAATTTATATTTTTGGAAGAGAACCTCCTTTAAAACCCTTTTGTTTCATCAATTTTGGGTAAAAAAAAAGTCGTTAGCCACATACCCATCATATTGCCACTTTTTGGCCCATCATTATCCTGCACATACCCAAAAGGGAATTTTGAACCCTATTTCGGGACCAAGCATTGAAGGAGAACAGTTTGAGAGTATTTTTCTGCAAAATTTCAAGGGAAAAAGGTCATTCAAGTGGTGAATCTCTAGGTATTCTTGTTAATCATTGATTTCACATCTATTTTGTAATTCGTACAACTCTGTTCAGAATAAAATATGAAGAAAATAAAAGGTACCATAACCCTAGATGAGTATAACCGCCAAAATATTAGGGATGAAAGAAATATGTTGTCACTCACTGATGTCAGAAGGCTTGAAGGATCAAAGCTCAATAATTTGGATATATGGAACGACTATCCTCATTTCATTAATGCAGAAGTGATTCAATTTTTCCTAAACACATTAGATAGTGATATTCTCAATTTGGATAAACCATATCAAATTACCAAGGATGTGATTAGAAATTTAACTGGCTTATGCAATGTCGGTGATGTGCCGAAGAAGAAGTCATTTCACAATGTGGAGGTCGAAGCCCTAACCGAAATAAGAGGGGATCAGAGGGATCTAATAATTTCAATGATTAAAGACCCTTTAACAAGGTATGTGGCTTATGGAGTCTCATACAAAATTTATTTTAGAAACTGAGAAGGATCAACCTTAGCATGTGTTGCATATATTGCCCACAAAATGATAATTAAAAATGAGGACTTTGATCTGTGTAGTTTGTTGAAGGAGAAATTTTTGGAGAATGTTCAATTAACGAAGGATATTGGCTACTAATTCAGATTTGGTACTCTAGCAATATGTATTATGATGTACTTTCTAAACTGTTTTCAATTGAAGGACAATGTAGTGTGGAGAGAGAATATGCTAATTTGTAAGAAAATCTTCAATCATTACAATTATTTTGAAAATTGTGAGCAAGTGTATGAAAGTTTCTTTAGAAAGGTATTAGAAAGGTTTGGAGAAGGTGTTGTCCCTCTTCCAACAAAAAAAATTGAATTTGGATCATCTTCCAGAAAAGGAGAGAAAAAGAAGAAGAGAGAAAGAGATACAGTTGGTGTCACCCCTCCGGCACCCAAGTCTACAAAGATTGAAGAAAAAGGGAAAATTTAAGTGGTTGTGGATCATGTAGAAGATGAAGTTTCTAAAGAATATGTTCCCAGAGATCAATCAAAACTAGATGAACAAGAAATAATAATTGTTGAAGATAGTGATGAGGAAAATGCTCTATTTAAGACAAATATTTTGCAAATCATTTAGGATGAGGATGTTATGCAAAATATATCGAATATATGGCTGAATGGTCCATCTTATGAGCAAGATTTAATTGAAAATTCTCTAGCAAGGTACTTAATTGATAAAAATATTGAGTGTGAAAGTCTATAGAATGTTCTCCTGGAAGAACTCATTGAATGTGTCAAGATACCTATGGAGTCTGGGCCCCTGGAAAGGAAGGAAGAAGAAATAATTTCTCATTTAAAAATGCAGTTTACATTGTCTCTTTCTAGATTGAAGAAGAAAATTAGTGAGCTGAGATAGTGTATTGATTCTACAAATAAAGTTTTTAACTATTGTATCAGGTGGGATCATGTGGTAGGAAAGTACAAGGACAAGCTTGAAGAGATTCAAAGTGAGTTTGTTAAGACTAGACATAACTATAGTAGGCTCTTGGATAAGAGTGGATATGTGAAGAATAAAGTTTATGATTTACAGATTGAGTATGAAAAAGTTCATACTGCTAAGAATGCTCTCATTGATGCTTTCTAGAAAGTCAAAGATATAACTAAAGTGAGATTAGAAAAAATGATTGAGACTCTTGAATTAGGAGAGGAACTAGAAGCAACAATCACTATTCATGAGTCTCTTGTGCAAATAATCAATAGAACTTCAGAAAACTATAGTATGATCATAGCCATTGGGATTGCAGTGGATTCCTAGAAGAAATTCCTTCCAAAATTGAAAGCTAAGTATAAAATAATTTTCTGAATTTTCATAGCAGTTGTCAAATTTTGATCAATTTTTGCATTAGTATTTGGGGAGAAATGGAGTAAGAGATAGTGTAGTAAAATATTTTAAAGGAGAGGATAAGGAAGAGAAGTGTAAAGAAGATGTAGTAGAGCTTTTTCATTGATTTCAAAGGGGGAGAGAATGAAGTGAAAATTTTCTTGACATCTAAAGGGGGAGTAGTAGTTTTGGCTTCGATATTTCTTTTTGGTTTTTGACACTTAGTAAATTTTTCACTAAGTGTTTCCATCAATGCCAAAGGGGGAGATTGTTGGAATTTTTCTTTGATGAGCTCAACTTTGGCTACTTGTGTTTTCATTGATGGAAACTTGAGTCTACATTTTGATCTGCAATATCAGTTGCGCTTATACCGGTAGAGAATCTAAGTCTTTCTATTCTGTCGACAGAGAAAGTAAAGAATAGGACATCCGGTTGGTATGCTGATCTAACTACTTCACTGGATCACTATTTTGAAGTGTGGATCTCCAAGGAAGTTTTCTTATCTCATACACTATTCTACTAAAGAATTGTTGTGGTGTTGTATTAATCATAGCTCGTGTTAAGAGGTTCGGTGGCATGATTCATGATCTATTTTTCATTATGGTCGAAATTCTTGATGTGGTGAATCACGAATGTATGTGGAATAATTATTTTTTTGTCTATTATGTTTCAAACCATGGTGTGGGTCCCTTCTATAAGTCTAGCTAACTTATGAAGGTATGCTTCATTTCTAATTAAAGATTTAAGGCTGACATGGCCAATATAAGCAAAAATATTATATCTTGTTGAAAGGACAACATGTATTGAATTTTTGGGTTAGTGGATATATAAGGAAGATTGGTAATTCACTTTATGTATGCATGATGTGAAGAGAGATGTATATGTGTGTGAAAAAGAGTAGACCAGTTGATTGATCGAACATTAGTTCTACTATTGAAGGGTTTGCAACATGAGAGTAGAGAAGAGAAAAACAAATTTGAGCAAAAGGTATACAGTCAGATTGTGTGTTTCTTTAGTGGAAGTGAATCCAAGCATTTGTAGATTCTATATTCTTAGTTCAAATTATGTTAGAATCTATATTACAATTGTAAGGCAGTGAGCCTCTTTCTTGAGCAGTGAGCTCTAGGTAGTGCGCCTGAATGCAAGTGAATTCCCTTATTTTATTTTAATTTTAACAGAGTAAAATTTGTGGATTAATCTCCACCGTGGTTTTTCCCCTAACAGGGTTTCCACGTAAAAATATTTGGTGTAATGGCGATTATTGATGTGATTGCATGTTTTCCTATGTTATGCGTTGCTAATGTTAGATAAAGTTCTATTATTTTTGTTGATGGTTTTTAGATCTATTTTGTAAATCAAAATTATTGAACACTGATTCAGCCCCCCTCTCAGTGTTCCTTTCATCCAACACCTCTCACTCACTTCATCCTCTAATGCTTCAAATGAGAAACCCAAACCCCTTAATGATAAAATCCCCATCAAATATTTTTATTACATGATGACTTTGATTTGTTAGATGAAACCCTCTAAGATTTGATCTTGCATTAGCCATCCACTAAGGTTTGTGGTAACCAACTCATGATAGCAAACATTAGCACCTCTAGTGCTTTTCTTGAACATCCTAAACCAATTGATAATTGTTTACCCCTTAAACCTTTTAGTAGTGATGATTTTCATTTTCTAGATGAGTCTCTTCAAGACTTCATCACATCCAACTCATTCATCACATCCAACTCATTCGCCTTTCTTTTTTGTGAGACCTCTACAATCAAAGAGGTTAATGTAATTGAACCTAAACTTATCCTTTACCCACCCTCAAATCTGCTTCTCCCCTATAACCGACCCCGGTACACCCTTTACCCACCTAACACCAATGTATCACAACAATCTAGTAACGACACTGTTGCTCATACATATAACACCTGAAATAACTCACAATCGACACATCCACATCCACCTTCCTTACCTTTACCTAATCCACCTAGTACTCCTCGCTATAACCCACACACCAAGGACTATGATCTTGTTGAACAATTAAAGAATACGCTTGCCAAAATTTTCGTTTGGGATTTTCTTCAAACCTCACCAAACTATAACAACATTCTTCAAACCACTCTAAAACAAATCACAATTCCTCCTAGTACCACTCTGAATGATGTGGTAGCTCTCATCCAAAAAAAAATATTGACATTACTTTTCACCACCATGAGCTCCCTCCTTTGGAGTTGTGTAAACAACACAACACCTTTATGATAATTGCTTGATTCGTTTGAATAGGTATCAAACACACTCTCATAGATAATTTTTCTTCCCTTAATGTGTGTGGTGTGAGTCTTGTTGATCGATTAAAAGTTGATATGTCACAAATAATACCTAATTTTGTCTCTATTTGAGGATTTGATAATACAAAAAAGGAACCACTTGGGATAATTACTTTACATATTATGGTTGGGCTGGCTACTTTGAAAACTCCTATCCATGTCATGCCTTGCAATCTTTCATATAATATTCTTTTAGGCTGACCATGGATTCATGAGATGAATGCAGTGCCTTCAACTGTTCACCGTCTCATGAAATATGTTTACAACAATCACATTTATCAAATTGAAATAGATCCCGAGCTTGAAAGTTGCTTGCACCTTGAAAAATGGGTTACAAGTCCTTTGAAAACATTAATTGCAACCTCTAACATAGAACCTCTTGCAATTGAACATAATGATATGGAGACAGTATTTAAATTATTTGGTGACGATTGGGGATCCATAGAATTCACACCCTTGTTTATGGGTGAATATATCCTCATGAAAAACAAAGATGCGAAACAGGAAAAACCAACAATTACGTGCACTCAAAACTCTGAACAATCCTCTCAAGCATCTATCTCCTATAATATAGATGACAATGCAACATACACAACAAATTTTGATGAGATACATTACCAATCCCCGCCTACCCCGCACGAAATGGAAAAAAATTATGGAAAAGGCTATAGATTTGTAAAACAATAAGGCTATACTAGAAAAGGGTGTGGAAAACACAAACAAGGTATTTGTGTCCCTATTGAACCTAATACGTAGGAAAAAAAAACCAGATTGGGATATTCCTTTTCTAAAATGACCAATGGTACTCAACAACCATCTTTAAATATTAACATTATAAGATGTCACTCACAACATAAACTCACAATCAAACATCTCGATTTTCTTGATATAACCTGACCACCTTCATGGACATATGTTGAGAGTGATGAGTTTTTGAAAAAAATGTTTAGCATTTATGATACTGCATCCACACTTACATGAAACACATTTCCAATGATATCACTAAAGATCTTTTTGAATCTAAAATAACTAAATTCAATGCACTCCATTTAGGAGATACAATTGATGTGCTAATGGACATTCATGATAAAGATAAAGTTATTAAGATTGCGAAGTGCCTTGGTGATGAGGAACAAGAAGATACAACCACTTTACTTCATGATTTTCCTAAAAATTTTGTTTGGAAATATTCTAATATGTCATGAATTGACCCAAAAATTGTGATGCATAACATTGTCCTTGCTGCAAATGCTAAACCCGTCCATCAAAAGATTGGAAAAATGCACCCTAATGTAGCCTTGTGTATTAAAGAGGAACTCAAGAAACTTCTTATTGCAAGCTTTATTAAACCTATTGATTATTCTCCTTAGATCTCAAACATTGTCATAGTTGCAAAAACCGATAATCATATTAGGATATGCACAAATTTTTGAGACTTGAATAAAGCCTCTTTAAAAGATGATTTTTCACTTCCTAATATAGACATGATCGTGGATTCAACTGTTGGACATGCTTTGTTGTCATTCATAGATGGAGTTTCTAGTTATAACCAAATCCTTATTAATTCTCAAGATCAATACAAAAATACCTTTACAACTATTTGGAGAACATTTTGTTGGGTTGTGATTCCCTTCCATCTAAAGAATGTCGGCGCAACTTATCAACATGCAATGATATTAATATTTCATGATTATATGCACAAAATTTTAGAAGATTATGTCGATGATATCCTCGCCAAATCGTTAACATGACAAGACAATGTGAATGTTCGTTGTAAAATATTTGAATCCATAAAATGCTACAACATGTGATTAAATCCAACCAAGTGTGTCTTTGGTGTAGATAGTTTTAAAATTTTAGGGTTTTTCATATCTCATAGAGGCACTGAGGTGGACACAAATAAAATTGATGGAATCATTAAAATTCCACCTCCTCAGAATATTTTTTAGTTACGTACGTTACAAGGTCAAATTCAAGCTATCCATCATTTCATTGCATCTTTAGTCGATCAAACATTACCTTTCACGCATCTCCTTAAAAAGGGTGTCCGTTTTGATTGGGATGAGGATTGTAAATAGACTTTTGAGAATCTAAAAGAATATTTAGCCATTCGACCTATTTTACAACCTATTGTGCCACATAGACCATATATCTTATACATCACTGCATCTTCCCATGCTCTTGTAGCATTGTTGGCTCAACATGATGATCATGGTAAATAAAACACTATTTATTACATTAGACAAACCTTACTTGATTATGAGACATGATATTGACTAATTGAAAACAAAAATTGGCTATTGTATTCGCTACTAGTAAGTTGCGACATTATTTACTAAATGTTGAAGTACAAGTTGTCACAAAATTTGATCCTCTTAGATATCTTTTCAACAAAACTGATGTTTTAGGATGCTTAGCTAAGTGGGTAATGTTGATAACTGTGTTTGACCTTAAATTTGTTTCCCAAAAAGCAATCAAAGGCCAAGCATTAACTGATTACTTAGTTGATACTCCTTCACCTTCTACTTTACCTACTAATTCCTTTCTTAATGATCATGTCTTATCCGTTGACATTAAACCATGGGAGTTTATTTTTGATGGATCTAAGTGTATAATACGTTCCAGTGTTAGCGTGATACTAATTCCACCTGATGGAAAACCTAATCCCTTATCTTATTGATTAAATTTCTTGTGTACAAATAATACAGCTGAGTATGAGGAAAATTGATCGCAGGTCTGCAAGTTGCTTTATCTCTACCCGCTAAACATATTAAGTTCTTTGGTGATTCACAATTTGTCATCAAACAAATCAATGGAACATATCAAACTAAACATGACAATTTATTAAAATATAATGATCTTATAATGAGATTATTAGAAAAACTTGACTCGTTCACCATTTATAACATCCCACACAAAGATAACCGACATACAGATGCAATGGTAAGTGTAGATTCTCTCATATCGCCACTCAATCCTTCCATTGATTTCACCTTTATTATCCATCCCATAACCAAACCTTCAATTGATACTCCGTTAGAATACTTTTTGGCGATAACTCATGATAGTTCGTGTGAATGGTACAATATAATATACAACTACTTGAAAGATGGTACCATTCCCGAACCTACCACAATGAATACTTGAAAAAACTTACGTAAAATTGCAAGTAAATATGTCATCCTTGCCAATGCGTTGTATAGAAGATCTTTCAATGGTCTCATATTATGTTTTCTTAAAGATTCTGAAATCCCTATAGTGCTTGAATAGGCTCATCCTGGTGCTTGTGGAGGTCATTTTGGAGGTCGCTCATTAGTGCAAAAATTTATTTGTATGGGTTATTATTGGTGACATATGGAGAAGGATTAATTCACCTATGTTAAATGATGTCACAAATTTCAAGAGCATGGCAATTTGATTCATGCTCCTGTTGCTGAGCTCTATGACAATGTGCCCATTTGGCCATTTTTAGTATGGGGTTGGGATCTTATTGGAAAAATTTCACCACCTTCTTCCACGGGACATACATTTTTCTATAACCACAATGGACTATTTCACAAAATGGGTGGAAGCTATTCCCCTTCACTCTACAACCACTAAAGCAAATTGTTGTTTCATCTCGGAACACATAATTGCTCGCTTTGGGCTTCTTTCTGCAATCGTTTCAAACAATGAAACACCATTTAAGAACAACAAAGTTAAAAAATTTCTTGAAACATTTAATATTCAACATCATTTCTCTACACCGTATTATCCACAATCCAATGGACAAGTTGAGAATACTAATAAAATTTTCAAAACAAATCCTTAAGAAAACTATCAATGACAATCATAAAGACTGGCATACACAACTCTCTTACACACTTTGGGCTTATAGAAATAATTTTTGATCATCCATAGGAAATACCTCTTATAGCCTTGTTTATGGTATTGATGCGATTATTCCCTTGGAGTTAGAAATTCCTACTCTGTGAGTTTCTCTCTGAGATCTTTTTGATGTTGAAACTTATAAAGAATAATGATTACATCAACTTGAGATGCTCGATGAACAACACATTAACACTCTTGAACATATCCAAGCTCACATTAAAAAATTACAATGCAAACACAACATTCATGTTATCCCTCAATCATTTGTTAAGGAAAATTTTGTTCTTATTGAAGGGTATGTGCAAGATCATCATGGAAAAAACAAGCCCTTAAGTGGCAAAAATTCAAAACAATCAGAGTTAGGCAACTTGACGTAAAATTTTGAATAAGTTATCTATATTATTTCAAAAATATTTAAGAATTGAATCTTTAGGAAATTGAATGTAGTTTCTAAATAACTAGGTTTGTTTAAAAAAAACAAAATCTATTTGGTGAAAATTTGAAACTTCAATGTAGTAGTACTTAAATTTCAGGGAAAAAATAAGAGGTAGGTGTCTGTTTGACCACCCTAACCACAATAAAATGATTATATTTTTTTATAAGATTTTATATATAAGTAGAGGACTCATGCCCCGATGTGATGCATACTTTTATGTAATTTTTTTCAAATTAAATAATTAATTATGAAATTTTTATTAGAAATTTTAAAAAATATAAAAAATCGTATGTCTTACCACCTTAACTTGGTCAAAACTTTATGAAATTTAATCATATAGTATGCAATGCATAGAGTGTGATGCATGTTTCAGATTCAAAAAATGTGATACCGTTTGAAAGCTATAGATGTTTTTGAATTAGCCTATCAATCAGGACTTTAATCATAATTTGAATAGAAAATGAATAATAATTAATTATTAAATTCAAAGTAAGGCATAATTTATAGTGGTGGAAAGCTAAGATTCTCCTTTAAAAACCCTTTTCGTTTCATCAATTTTGGGTAATAATAAGGTCGTCAGCCACATCCCATCATATTGCCACTTTTTGGCCCATCATGATCCTGCACATACCCTAAAAATTAACAAACTGCTAGTGTTGACGACGAAGACAAAGATAAGTTCAACCCTAATTGGCTAGGACTTTATACCAATTATGGGTCTAGTGCTTATCTCTTAACATAGCTTGATGGAATTCCCCTTAGGGAACCTATTAATGTCACACATTTGCATCGATATTATCTCTAATCCCCTTTGAATAGTATGAGTGGTATAGCAATGTTGTTGAAAGTTATTTGATGTCATAAACTTCACATTGATCAGTTCTTGACAACTAAATTTATGTTTGTCTTGAACACTAAGGTAATTATCTAATTTTATTTTATAATTGCTTTAGGTTTCATACTATTCACCTTATTGTTGTGTTAAGTTAAATCCTTATTAGTGTATTTAATTTAGCATATTCTTTTTCCAAATTATCAATGTTGTATCTATGCTAAAATTGAAAAATGTTTTATGCTAGATCACATCATTCCTGTAAAATCATGAAGCCATTAATTAAATAATTTTTACCATAAGTCATTTAATTAATCTCATAAAATTTAACATTCACATGTACAAGAGATACATCATCATAAAATCAAAGTGTACATGTCTATTTTTATCAAATTTTTATGTACATCTCAAAATCATAGACAAAGTTGTAGTGGTCTATGAGAGCTAGAACCCTCGGGATCTAGCACTCATGATTCGGTCCTTGGTCATTGCGAGATGGTCGTGTGTGATCACCATCATGAACTATAAAGTCTTAGTGCATACTCTAGACCCTGTACTTGACCAACGACTATAAGCCGCTCATCTGCCATCTGATCCCTCTCCGCTCATGTCTATTCCAGCTCTGCATGCAACCTCTCTACCTCTACTAAGGTCTATGCTGACTGTAGTGCACTCAACCTGACAGAGTTGCTTCCTCATGCTCTTGTACAATACATGTAATCTCACGAAAGGTCTGAGTGTCTCCGGCTCCTCCACGATCGGTGGGGGCACATAGTCAGGATGCATCTCCTCCTCCTCAATGGACATGGGCACTATCTATGTAGAAACTTGATGATATAATTCTCACCAGTCTCTCGTCCCTCCTACAAGATAGGAAATGTACACAATCAGTATCACATCATCATGATATATATATACAAATAAAGCATAAATCACTAAAATACATGCAAAAAATTAAATATCATCCCTTATGTCTCTAAATGCATGAGGAATATAAACCTCCTCATCTCTGCGGGGAATGGAGGATGTGTTAGACACTTGTTGACTATGAGTGCTGATGTCTACTATAGCTACTTCTCGTGATCTAGTCCTGTAAGTATGTGATGACTCTTCATGCTTGTACTGATCCTCAATAGCTATGTCATCACCCTCACTAAGGGGTGGCTCCTCCTTGTAATAATAATCCTTCTCATAATCCTCCTCCTCATCCTCCTCTCCTCCATCCTGGTCCTCATAATCAAGATCATCCTCAGACTGGTACTCCTAATTGATAACATCTATAAAAATATTTGTCAGCCTGTACTATATCTCCTATGTTCTCTCCTCTGGCTCGTCACCCTCATCTACTGCTAGCCCTACATCACCTAGAGGGAAATCTATGGGGAACACAAGAGTTGTTCATGCATATGAAAACCACTCCTCATGCTCATCTATGCTACCAACATCATCAGCATCAGAGATTGGTGGCTGATCATGATATGAATAATTGAAATCACTCTCCTGCACATGATCTATCATTAGTCGAATAGTGTCACTTGGCCTCTGGGCACTCTGCACTGATCGTCTAATGAAGGGGCATGCCCTTGGTGGTTTCTAAACCTTTCCAAACACTTGCATGACTTTCCCATTATAGAATGGTCATATGACATAGTCATGCCTCCCTACTAGATATCTATCCATCTGCATCTTCTGTAACTATCCGGTGGGGTCTGGCCACTATTGAGTGAGTAGATAGGGCCTCCATAGGATCTCGTCCTCCTCTATTCGATCGAATCTCACCCTCCAAAAGTTTAAATCACCATACTTCCATAACCCTCGTAAAGGATAGTTGAATGCTCATGGGTATCCTGCTACTATATTACAAGGGTATCTGACAGGCCTTACACATGTGATATGCTCAAGGCACCACACTTGTAGAAGTGTACAATGGACCATATTGTCAATCTCTCAAAATAAAAATTTACCAAGATCATAATACAAGTGTGCTAGAATGTGGCAACCCCAAGCATAAACTATCCTCTACTTGTACATCCCCTGTATCAGGTGTACCAATCCCCCATCTGAGTGTGTCACTCATTCATCTAGATTGAGAACCAATGCCACTATGTGAATCATAATCTGTCTAACCATAGTAGCTCATGAATACAACATAGGAAGCTCGATCTATGCTCTAAGCCTCTCATCATGTACAGGTCCATATAAACAATACTACATATCTCTCTTCTTCTCTTGGAATGACTGATCCCCCCAAAAATACACTCATGCTCCCTAAATGGGAACTCAAAGAATGTGGTGTATGTCCTTGAGTGTGATAGTCATTTCCCAAGTGGGAAGATGAAAGGTACAGGTATCCACATCCCAACGTTCACACAAAGCCATCACCATGGCATCATGGTATCTCATGGGTGGCATAAGATATTCCCAATAGATACCCACTAGTTGTAAATGCTCTACCTCTACCGCTAATAGCGCTAGCACATGATCTCTCAAAAATTTCAATTATCTTCCCGCCTAGCCGATGCTGTGACTGAGTAGGGACCTATCAAAATCATCACAAAATTCTCTTAATTTCATCTAATATCTTTAATTTTCATAATTTTCATCATGCAAGTGTGCTAACATTGATCTAGTGTGCTTCCCTAGTGGCCCTAGACACTTTAGAACCCTTTTAGGAAATTTCACAAAGAAATAGGGACACTTTGCAAAGAAATAGGACTCTTTGCAAAGAAACGAGACACTTTACGAACAAAAGGGACACTCTACAAACAAATGGGTCACTTTGAGAAAAAAGGGGACACTGCGAACTTTTTTCTAATAACCCTAAATTAACCTATCCATGCATGGAAATCATTAAATCATCATAAAATCATAAGGTGAAAGTTACAAAATTGACTCACCTCATGATACAAATCACCACGTGCCACCTACTCACAAAGATCATCCAGTCGTGAAGATGTGTAATCTTGTTTTCTCAACATATTCTTCTCTCACTAGTCTCTTTCATGCTAAAGAAAGGTAAAATGAATAGTAAGTGACAAATTACTTTTTCCTCCTTCTTTAATCACTTTTCACCCCTTCTTACTTTTACGCATTACCATAGGGTTATTGTCTCTTAAAGCATTCATAACATATATGTCCTTAAAATCATCATAACAGGCACTAGGGTAATCCATTTTTTATGTTGTTTGATGCATTTGAATCGTAATTCCACACCCAACATCATCATTTGTCTATCATTATGTGGCATGGTACTTGGAAATTCCCTATGATATGATGTTTCTTGTTTGACGTGGCTAGATTTCTACCTTGATTCCACCTCCATAAAGCAAGAGGAATCAAGGGGGGGCATACATCTACCATCAATTTGGATTCCTAAGAGTTAGATAAAATGACTTTGGGAAATTAATGAATGTGTGTTGTAAGATGCAATTTCTAATGTTGTGGTTGTGTAGATAACTAAACTGGGGGCTTCGTTCTCCCATCCTTTTGAATATGTATCCTTTTATGTAGTAAGGTGCGTCGTTTAGAGTCCTTTAGCTTACATATGCACATAGAGTCATATGGGTGCTAGAGTGGGGGATAAATGTGTCATAGAAAATTGGACCCTCTTGAGAAGAGAGATAATTTCATGCATAATTGAACCCACTTTTGACTCCCTTCACATGATTTCCCTTCAAAACAACATTTATAGGCCCGTTAGACTCATTAATTTTGATCTAGAGGCCTGTTTCACCTGAGAAATTAACAAAACCTGACAAACAACATTTAATTACATCATACCCCAACAACCCACCTTCAAATAGCAGTAGTGGCACCCATTTTCCACCTTGGGAAAATGAGTCCCCTCTAGTGGGAGCCATTCGCTAAGGGTGGTGAATGAGTCCCCTTTAACGAAAAATTCAAAATTAAGCAAGAATCTAATCAATTTAACTTTTATTTCTAGTAAATGTCGGGCTCTTAAGTCTAATTAATGAGAAAATAAAGTTTTTTTTCTTATAAATACCCATTTTAGGTCACTTAACACATCCTTTTATCATCTCTCAAGAGCAATTTTAGAGTTAAATCTTCCACAACAAGTTTCATTAGCAAAAGTTGAAGTTTTAAGGCAGCAAACTAGGGTTTTGTAGGTCTTGAAGCTCACTTCTATTTTCAAGATCCAACATTGCAAAGGGTTGATGATGGGTGCCTATGGTGAATCATGAAGGAATCTAGGGTGAAGAGGTGCAACTAGCAACCAAATCATGCCTAAGGACTTGGTTTCCTATTCATTCCATCTTCCCTTTTCACTCTATCTTCAAATTAAGATTTGTCTCTATTCAAGGTTTAATTACCCAAGTTGGCAAACCCCCCATTAGACAAACATTTTTAAGCTGTTTTGCAGAAATTTTCTAAGATCCAAGATCGGGTATCTGTAAGAAATTGTTGTATAGGTGTTAAGGTGAAAAATATAATTTTGAATCTATAGAAATTCCAAGGTAGACTAATTCACCATGCTTGGTGAATGAGTCCCTCCTGAGGTGAAAAATTGAGTCAAATTCAGATCCAGGTTCCCAATTGTAAGAAAAATCCTGATCTCAGACTAATTTTCCCAAGGTGGCGAATGAGTCCCAGTCAGCCTAAATTCAAGTTTCATCAATTTTCTAGGTTGTTTTCCAGTCATCTACAATTTTCCAAGTGCACACATTTTGAGAAAAAACTTTCAGTTTATGTTAATTTGCATTTTTGTTCATTCTTTCATGCTTTTTTCATATCACAACGTGTTTTCAAACATAGTGTAAATCTTAGTTTTGCATTCATCTTCATTCATTTAGATTAGTCAATTGGATTTATTTAACTTCATTTAGGTTAGATAACAACACACATAACATTATTTGAATGAACCACTACCATTTTTCCTCTTATCTCTCTCCTTTTAGGTGAAAAACCCTAGAAGAGCAAGAGTTGTCCATAAGAGCCAAAAATAAATGGTTCAATAGGGTATAGGCATTAGGGTTTAAGATATTGTGTATAGGGTATAGGGATAAGGGTTTAGGATATTTGGTATAGGGTTGAGGGTATAGGGTATAGCGTTGAGGGTATAGGTTACAAGGTTGAATGTAGAGTTCAGGGTATAAGATTAAGTGTCTTAGGTATAGGAATTAGAAAGGGAAAGAGGGAGGGAGGGAGATAGAGAGAGAAGTGAGATAGAGAGAGTATGGAGGGAGGAAGAGAGATGATGGTTAATTGTATAGGGTATAGGGATGAGGGTTGAGGGTTTATGGTTTATGGTTTATGGTTTAAGGTATAGGGTTAAAGGTATAAAGTTAAGATTATGGGTAAAATCACAAAGTTGTGTCACACTTTATAAAGGAAATGTCCAACACTAATCCAAATTTTAAACTTGAATCACTAAAAAGTGGCATATATATTTTGAATTTTGAAATGATGTAAACTAGGAAAATATGTATTTTTAGTATATTTTATGTTTGTATTTTTTTTTATAAATTATTTTACACTATTTTTTAATAAATTAACACTATATTCTAGTTGTTGATAAAATGCTAAAAAATGAAGTTTCATGAGACATCAAACTTCTTATAGTAATTTTTTTTTCTTTCAAATTTTTTGTGTATATTTATAACTTGAAACTTTAGTGCATGTATATATTCTTTTCCAATTTTGATAAATATATATTTTTAAATAAATATTAAAATGTGTATGAATCAGAAAATAGTTGTTTCTATTTGATGTCAACTTTCATATTAAGCATTTTCTAAAATTGAAAAAAAATGCCATCTTGAAATAGATTCTTTTATTTAATGCATCATTTTTTTTCAATTTTTTTAAATAATTTTTAGTATTTTTGCATTGCATGGTAATGAACCTAATATTTTTTGGTAAAGAGGCGTATGTCTATATATATATTAATATAAAGGATGAAAATACAAAATATGTTTGTGATTGCCACCTAAGACTGGCAATGCACTTTAGAAGCTTATACATTCAATAACTATCATATGTGATATATAGTCCCCTAAGCAAATTAGCACCACTGCTTTTGTAATTACAAAACTAAAGTTTTCCATACCCTAATAAAGGCCTCAGACTGAACATACATGTCGAATATAATAGTATTATGTCATTCCAATTTAGAAAATTCTAATTTAAGTAGGAAATTGATAACAATAAAAACTATTTTTTGACAAAATTTCTTAGTAGTCACCAATTGGAGAACTTATTCTTCCATAAACACTAGACTATTTTCACCTTGACCCTCTTTTGTATCATGAACTAGGAAAAAATAATTCCTTTTCTTCTCAAGAGAATTCTTATCATGATCCTCAAGATTAGAGCATGCACCTTCTTCCTCCTCAAGAGTAGAAAAAAAAGAAAGTCTCTTCCTGACAACACTCTCTAACAAAAGACATACCCCAAAATCTCTATATGCTTGAGAAGTAATTTGTAGCTTTCCCACATTGGGGTTTTATCATAGAGTAAACAAGCATGAGACTTCAAAAAAGAAACTGTAATATTCTTATCTTTTATATTCGCATCCATACCACAACATAAATATTTGTAGTTCTTCTGTAAAGCCTTCAAAAGAATCCTATCATTATTGAATTGAAGACCCAATTTCATTGCCCCATAAATTTCATGAAGACCTTACTATTATTTGAGAATTTTCTGTGAAAATAATCAACCTACAAGTCCTTTCCCTTTAAACAAATTCTAACCCTGTACTATTGCTAATAGTGCATTATCCTAAATGAATTGATTATTAACATATCTTTGAGCAATACCTTCCAAATCCCTAAAAGATTGGAAGATATTCAATAAATTCAACAAGAAAATACACATCACTTGGGATGAAATGAAGATTCATTATGCATTAGGATTAATTACTTTAACACCAATTATAGAATGAATGCACTTTGCAATCCTGGGGAGCTTTAATTTGAATATGATCGCCAAATCCTCTCCAGATAGGATATCCTCGAAGGGCTTCTCCTAGCTCTAACCCCACATACATAAATGGAGGTTCCATGGTTAGAATGCCATCTTCCAAGAAAACTAACTATTTACAAAGCTCACCACCTCCAAATGCTACCACTAGTCCACCTTGTCATAAACCTTTAACATAATTACTCCACTTGCTATTCTTTCCTAGCGCCACAATTCTAAACACACACCAAAGTTAGCAAAGAAAAAGGCACTGAATCTTGATAAGAAAACATGCCTAAATAGAATCTAAGCTATTGAATACAATACATAACCACAAGGTATATCAAAATGATGATTAATTGAAGTAGAAAATCACAAAGCTATAAATTTACACACTTCCCAACTCACACATCCAGATTTAAGCTGGTGCATCACTTAATATTATGAACTGAGTACTTGCACAAGCCAAGCACCATTAGGAATAAAACTAGTGGCCATGACATGACCTTTTACAATGTGGAGGCTCGCATGAATCTCACATGGGGAATCTCATACGCAAGAGTGTAGTAAGATCTCATGATTATATTACCATGTTGATGCTAGCATTATTTTTAATTGATTTGAATCAATCAAAGCATTTCCAACCCTTATATTTATTATCATAAATAAATATCCCTCATATACCCTTGATCTAATTCAATCAAAAAACATAATAGCAGATATAGTTTTCCTAATTCACTCACACTCATACACATAAATTCTTTCCCCTCACAACCTAAATTTACAATATTTTCTGCTACATTATTACTTTCTTAGAATACATGAGATATTTGTATTTCCTAAAATGAATCCATTGAAATACATACCCTCCTTAGAATGTAACTAAGCCCACAATTATGAATATCTCTTACTTTACACACATTAATGATAATCAGTGAATCCCCTTCAATATTTAGTTTATTTAATCCCAAATCTTTTTCCAATTGCAGACCCTGTAATAATGCTTTAGCCTCTACCACATTATTTGTATCATTGGTAAAATTTACTGCTTGTGTTGATTGACAATCCTAGATTCCTACTTGAGGCCTCATCAAAATTAAGTTTATGGAATCCTGAGCAAAGAGGTGTCCATTGAATATTAGATCTATCCTGCTTTCTCCCACTAGTGCTTTGTTGAGCACCATTAAAGGGAATTGATATATACTCCCAACCACTCAATATCCAATTTTCCCAATTGGTAAATATGGAGGAGACAGTCATATTGTTTCGAATATATGAATTGACCACCTATGAGATATGCTTTCTCATTTTGAATTGAATCTATAGAAGAGAATGACTTATCTTAAGAAAAGTCCTCCTATTACACTCCCACCATATACACCAAATAACTATTGATGGAATTACTTTCCAAATAAAAGAATATAAAGATGTTTCATACAAAATATGCTAGCTTGAAAATAGATCCCATAAGGTACCAGGCATTGGAAAATAAATATTCAATTTTGGTTTCATGAAATTCCAAAATTCTTGGGCTAATTTACAATTAACTAGCGAATGATTCACAATTTCAAAAGACTCCTAGCACAATACACACTTAAAAGGCTCTACAAAACATAATTTTTGTAATATGTCACTAGTTAAAATTTTTTGTTTTAGAGAAAGCCATGCAAAGATCCTTGCCTTAAGAAGCGTCATTAAATTACAACATAATGAGAAAAATCTATGTGAACGAGTTTGAATTGAATTTCCAATAATTGACTTATATCCCTCTTTCACTAAATAACCTACTTTTAGTAAATATAAATAATAATTAAAATATTAAAATAAATATATTTTTGAAAGCTACACTTATGGATCTACAAAAGGGTATTTTTATATTTTAAAAAAAATGTAATTTACATTACTAGGAATTATTGAAACTTCAAGTTTTTCAAATAATTTTATTTTTTGGTAAATTGAAATCAAAGTGGTGCTCCATATATTTTTATCCAACAATTTTAGTTGAAAAATTTGTGGAAGTATCTAACTTATTTGCAATGAATCTTACTATATGATATGTTTGACGAAATTTTATTTTTAGTTAGAAATACTTAAATTTAGTTGTATTGATAAGTTGGCTAAAAGTGTGACACAAGTTTGTGATTTTACCCTTATAGGGTATAGGGATTAGGGTTTATGATATTAGGTATAGGGTTGAGGGTGTTGGGTTGAAGGTTTAAGGTTAAGTTTATAGGGTATAGTGATTAGCATTTAGGGGGGGGGGACAAAGAGAGAGAGAGGGGGGGTGAGGGACATACATGAGAGATAGAGTATTATCTAGTTATGGTGGGAGGGAAAGACTTGAGAGAGGGGGAGGGGGTGGGATGGAGAGACTTGAGAGAGAGAAAGAGAGGCAGAGAGATAGAGACAGAGAGAGACAGAGACAAAGATAGAGACAAAGACAGAGACAGAGACAAAGAGAGACAGAGAGAGACAGAGACAGAGAGACAGAGAGACAGAGAGACAAAGAGACAGAAAGAGAGAGATAGAGATAGAGAGAGATACAAAGACAAAGAGAGAGACAGAGACAGAGACAGAGACAGAGATAGAGAGACAAAGCGACAGAGAGACAAAGACAAAGATAGAGACAAAGAGAGACAGAGAGACAGAGAGACAGAGAGACAGAAAGAGAGAGATAGAGACAGAGAGAGAGACAGAGACAAAGAGAGAGACAGAGACAGAGACAGAGACAGAGAGACAAAGCGACAGAGAGACATAGACAGAGACAGAGATAGAGAGAGACACAGAGAGAGACATAGAGACATAGACAAAGACAGACACACACACACACAGAGAGAGTTCTCTATTTGGGTTGGGAGAGAGAGACCCGAGAGAGGGAGATGGGGTGGGAGGGAGAGACATAGGAGAGAGGGAGTGGGAGAGAGATAGTTCTCTAGTAGAGAAAGATGGGGGAAGAGAGAAGGAGAGGGAGGGAAAGAGGGAGGGAGAGGTAGAGATGGAGAGATATAGGGAGAGCTATATAGGGAGGGAGAGATAGAGAGGGGGAGGATGGAGGGGTAGTAGAGAGAGAGGTGATATATACAAATATTGAATGAGGGATGGGAGGAAGGACTAAAGGAGGGAGAGAGAAGTGAGATTTAGAGAATGAGAGAGAGGGAGGGAGAGAAGGGAGGAAGGTGGAGAAATTGAGAGAGAGAGAGGAGGGAGGGAGAGAGAGTGAGGTAGAGAGGAATATGTTAGATAGAGAGAGGTAGAGAGATAAGGTGGGTGGGAGGAAGGAAGAGAGAGAGAGAGCTAGGAAGGGAGAGATAGGGGGAGAGCTAGAGTGGGAGAGGTGAGGTAGAGAAAGAAAGGTGATATAGGGAAAAGTAGAGAGGGAAGGGGAGAGAGAGAGGATGATGGATATATTGAGGCATTTTTTCATACAATGAGTACTACCTTTTCAATGCTACTGCATTTATGCATTGACAAGGTAGTGCTCATTGTATAAAAAAATGCCTCAAATAAATTGGGTCTCAAGCTGATGTTTTTTCATACAGGAACTACCTTGTGAATGCTACCACATTGACATATTGAAAAGGTAGTGCTCGTTGTATGAAAAAATTCCGAAAATAAATGGGTTCTCACCATGAGACCCCATTTCTTTGAAGAATTTTTTCACACAATGATCACTACCTTGTCAATGTGTCATTGCCTCAAAGAAATGGGATCTCCTAGTGATGTACATCATCGTGAAACCCCATTTCTTTGAGGAATTTTTCATACAATGAGAATTACCTTGTCAATGCTACCAAATTGATGCATTGAAAATGTAGTGAGCTTATTCCACATTGTATGAAAAAATTCCTCAAAGGAATGGGGTCTTATAGTGATGTACATCACCATGAGACCCCATTTCTTTGAGGTATTTTTTCATACAAAAAGCACTACCTTCAATCACTATGTATGTCACCGTGAGACCCCATTTCTTGGACCCATTTTTTCAAACAACCCACTAGGTTGATGAACTAGTGGGACCACTAGCTTGCCAAATTGGTGAAATTCACAAGGTAACATGGGTTGTTTGAAAAAATGGGTCAAAGAAATGGGGTCTCTCGGTGATGTAAATCATCCAGAGACCCCATTTCTTGGATCTATTTTTGGGGTCTCCCAATGATGTAAATCACTTTGAAACCCCTTTTCTTGGACCTATTTTTTCAAACAACCCACTAAGTTGCCAATTTCACCAAATTGGCATGCTAGTGGGCCCACTAGCTTTCCAATTTGGTGAAATTGGTAATGTAGTGGCCTATTTGAAAAAATGGGTCCAAGAAATGGGGTTTCTAGGTGATGTACCCCATTTCTTGGATCCATTTTTTTAAATAGGCCTAGTAAGACTACCTTGCCAATTTCACCGAATTAGCAAGCTAGTGGGCCTATTTGAAAAAATGGGTCCAAATAATGGGATACATCACCAAGATACCTCATTTCTTGGACCAATTTTTTTAAACAGACCAAGTTTTTTTTCCAATTTTTCCAAATTGGCAAACACTAGCTTCCCAATTCAGTGAAATTGGAAACCTAACATGGCCTATTTTAAAAAAGGGTCCAAGAAATGGGGTCTCTCAATGATTAAAATCACTTAGAGACCCTATTTCTTGGAACCTTTTTTCAAAAAGGCCACTATGTTGCCAATTTCATTGAATTTGCAACCTAACTTGGTCTATTTGAAAAAATAGGTCCAGAAAATGGGGTCTCCTAGTGATTTTTTCAAACAAGCCAAGTTAGGTTACCAATTTCACTAAATTAGAAATCTAGTGGGCCCACTAGCTTGCCAATTCAGTGAAATTGACAAGCTAACTTAGCTTGTTTGGAAAAATAGGTCCAAGAAATGGGGTCTCGAGGTGATATAAATCATGGGGAGACCCCATTTCTTGGACTCATTTTTTCAAATAGGCCATGACCTTTCCAATTTCACCACCAAAGCAACTACAATTGATTTATTTCAATTGATTGATTCGACAATTCTGAGATCATCCAAGACTACTCCCCTGTCTATCTATGGTGCCCACCTAGATATCTATCTCCATAGATGGGGTTGGGGGCATTGAGATCATTTATGAATTGACATCAAGAGATCAAGAATTTATGTGCTCAACCCCCTCTTTCTATTGATGCTCTAAGATTAGATAGGTGGGTCACTTAACTAAACTAGACTGAAGTGGCTCTCTAATGATCATGCCTTATATCTATAGATACCTTGGTTGAATAAAGGGGTGCTCTCCTCTTGCTCTCTAGATATTGGCACTGGATCTAATAGGTTGTTAGCAGCTTCGAGCAATGACATCTACTATACCTCTTGTGGGGCCCACCACCCTATAGTAGTCCCCCACACAAACCTAACTATCTCCGCCCACCCACCCTGGGCTATAATGGTGGGGCCCTCCCAACTCAAAATAATATGAAAGAAGGGGGTTAATTAATTCACCTACTAACATAAGGTGGGTGAAATTAAGGGTACTGGGCAAACCCAAATATTATAGTAGTGTGGGTGCCCCTCAAATCTATTATTGTAGTTGGGATGATGGTCAAAGGAAAAAGCCTCCATACTCTTCAGATGTTGCCTAAAATGGGACACGATATCGAATCTCACTGCCTCTTATCCTCTCATTTCATTGTCATTATGAAGAGTAGGGTGGGAACCTTCCCTGTCACTTTCCTCCCACCTAGGAAGTAGGAATAGAAAGATAAAATGTAGACCTTCCTAGCCATCTGAAGAAACAAAAATATGTCCCACCCTATCATCTACCATTCTTAACAAATTATATGTTCAAACCTCTCTAGCACATAACACAAAAGGACTTTTCATTTCCAATTAATCGATAAGGTGACTAATAGTGGCTTATGATAGGAGCTTGGATTCATATTTGAGAGAATATAAGTCTTGACTGGAGAGGGAATCAAGTGGAACTTCTCATATATAAATAATAAGCCAACTGGGATGGGTATAATGGAAACTTTCTCTAGGGGCAACTTTTTCACCCCAGGCAAACCTTGATTGCTAGTTTAGGATAATTTAAGAAACCTCCATTATTGTGGGGGGTCCATGGAATTTATGCCCATAATTAATCTAAAATCATTATTGGTGGGGTGGTTGGGCATCACTTTCCACCCACCCTGTAGGGTGGGGGGTCCCTAGTAGTTTTGATTTGACCAAAAAATTACACATGGAATCCTCCAAGGGGAAGGGTGCATTCCTACTTTGTTCTTCCAGAGGGGGAGGTGGGGAAGAGCATGAGATTTGTGATGTTGTTCCCCTAGTAGCAGATTACTCTTTACAAGCATTGTGGGATCCATGAATTATAGAGACACTAGTCGCATGAACTTTCCCAGTCTACCCCACCAAAGAGTGGGAAAAAGAATATCTTGAAAAATGTGGTGGACATGATAAAGTGTTTATTGAAAATGATTGGTGCCTTATTAGGCATCCTAACATTAATCCTGAGAGCTTGCTCATCTGTTCTCACAACAGTCATTGCTATCCCATTATAGAATTCATAAAATTCAATCTAGACAAGTCTTACTCCATTAATAAGCATGCCCTCCAAGCCCCCAATAATCGATACAAGCTTGTGACAAACTTCTATCAGCTCATTTATGAGGTGTCAAATGGGAAGTGATAGGAGGGGGATACCAGCCCTACTCTAAAACCCCTATTATAGAACCCCATAGGGGAGAGGGGTGGGGTCTATTTGCGCAATTCCCAACTAATCTATCTCTTAATTAATTAGTGAATTAATTATCCTGCTAGAATACACTAGAATAAGGGGTATAAGGATTTTTTGAGCTAGCCCTTCTAGAATCAACATATGTTTGCTTATTGACTCAATGCCTCATGGCTAACTACAATAATCTCCTCCACTGATTGGCATCTTCTATTCTGAACTACAATTCTTAATTAATCAATGAAAAGTTGAATGAGATGGGCTTGGTAGAATTCGCTACAACATCCCTACTTCCCAATTAATCAACTTGCTTTCCCTACTCTAGCAAGTTAAATAATCCAAAGGGGCATAGTTATCACCCTTTCATCAGAATAAGAACTATTGGGTGCCTTACTATTCTAAATGGGGTGGGAAATATAATGGGAATTTAGGAATCAATACGATTTCAGTCATAATCATTAACCATAGGGTACTGTAGATATCCCCGCCACCCTGTATGCAAGGTGGGAAGAAGATAGGGGGAAGAGTGGTTCATTGGGAAGAATTTCGTTTCACTGACCTCTAGTATACAAGAATGGGACATAATAGTTTCAATGTAAGAATGGGATGGAATACTTTCAAATGAACTACTTTTGAATGCCACCTACCATACCTACTATAGTTTTGGTATGGAGGGCCTAATGAAATGAAACAACACAATGGTCAACTTCAGTTTCAGAACTCACTACTATAATTGGATTCCCCAATTCCATATGTAACATGTAAGTTGTATTTCCTCCTACCCACCCAAACTTCCCTTAGAATAGTAGGGGGGTATGTATAGGATCATGACGGGCCAAAAAGTGCTGATATGTAAGTGATATGATGGCCCATGTGGCTGATGACTTTTTTTTTACCCAAAATTGATGAAATAAAAAGCGTTTTTAAAGGAGACTCTCAGCTTTCCACCAATATAAATTATGCTTTACTTTGAATTTAATAAATTATTATTATTCATTTTCTATTTGAATTACGACTAAAGTCCTGATTGATAGGCTAATTGAAAAAAATCTATAGCTTTCAAACAGTATCACATTTTTTGAATTTGAAACATGCGTCACATTCTATGCTTCACATACTATAGGATTAAAAAATATATATTTGAATTTCATGAATTTTTTACCAAGTGAAGGTGGTCAGACATAGGAGTTTTTATATTTTTTAAAATTTGTAATAAAAAAATCAAAAGTAATTATTTACTTGGAAAAAGATTACACAAAAATATGCATCACATTGGGACATGAGTCCTCTACTTATATCAAAAATATTATAATAAAATATTATCATTTTATTGTGGTTAGGGTGGTCAGATAGACACCTACTTCTTATTTTTTCCCTAAAATTTAAGTACTACTACATTGAAATTTCAAATTTTCACCAAATAGATTTTTCCTTTTTCAAATAAATCTAGTAGTTTAGAAACTATATTCAATTTTCTATAGACTATATTCTTACATAATTTTGAAATAATATAGATAACCTATTCAAATTTTTATGTCAAGTTTCCTAACTCTGATATTTTTTGAATTTTTTGCCACTTAAGGGCCTATTTTTTCCATGTTGATCCTGCACATACCTAGGTGCCTCCGATCCACCCTACTGCATGATAGTTTTGGGGGCTACATTCATAGTTACAAGGTATCTGGGCTTCCAAGAAGGGTGGGTGGCTAGAAATAGGGTTGTCCATGTCTCCACAAACTAAATGAGTACATATGGAAAAAATTCTTGCACACTCAAACTATCATAATGGGATTCCCAGCCCTTAAAATTGTAGGGGGGATCGATTCAGAATTTTAATTTGGAAGGACCTCCAAGTAGTACCCCCCATACACTGAGAGGGTATGGCTCCAACTTCTTTGATTCTAAGGAAAGTATATATGACATGGGTTAGTCGGGAAGAATAATCTCCCCATGATAGTGGAGCAATTCCTTTGCTACTTATCCCATCCTTTATGTACTTGTCAATCTAAGAACTAAGGATTTTTAGGCTCATAACCTATAACTGACAAACCATATGGAAACGACTGTTGTGGGGCTTGTAAGTTTAGTTGGTTGATGTGTATTTTTGGGGAGGGGAACCCAATGTTGGAGAGAATGAGTTGGCCATGGACAGCTGAGGATTCAAGAATATGCAATCAGTAAGTTTGCTCCATTCCCCAGCTGAACAACTCACACTACCCAATTTTGTAGAGTATAGTACTTATTGGGATATGATTAAGTGTTGGGGGTTGTCATCCCCCTCATCTTGGCATGGTGGACCTTAGAGGGGAAATACTACACTATAATTGAGCTGAAAGGAAAGTATGGACTTTCTCTAGGGAACTAATATGTACAAAACCTGGGGGACATGAATAGGCCTTGAAGATAGCTGAGAGGATTCAAATATCCTCCCACCTAGTCATCAGAGGGAGGACATGAATATCCCCCACCTAGTATTAGCTCCAAACACTAATCCATTACTCTAGTAGGCTAATTAATTAAGGGTCATCCTCCTTCATCCCCATCAAGAAACCAAAATAAGTATGCAAGAGAATGGGGCCCCCCATGCCCCTACTATTCTAAAGGGAAATGTCCACTAACTACCCTAGGGTTCCCTTGGGTATACCTGTACCTCGACTTGGGGGAAAGCTAAGAATGACACTAGGGAAGTCCTTAATATGTACGCTATTTCGCATCCCCTCCAACATGCTAGTGCCATCAACCATACTATCCCTTTGAGCCTAGGTATAGTTAGACATTCCAAATGAGACAAACGAGAGTCGCCTAATATGGAGATCAAAATAGAACTATCCAAGATGGGTGTTTCCTGTTCTACTTGGAGTCAGGCTCGCCTAGTGGGAATCACCCTCTTTTATGTAGTTTATGGTGTGTATGGGGGCCCCTATAATTCTATCGTAGTTCACTAGGAAAGGACTCGATCCTCCAGCTATTATCCTACCCACCCACCCCTAGTGACATCTACCTTTTTGAGGGGGGGTGAACAAACTATAGTATTATTAGCCCACCCCTATCAAGCTCAAACCTGTCTATATAATATCCCTGAGGCCCAATACACCCTATAGGGGGTATTGAATAGGCCTACCTACAAATTAATTCTCTCTATCTCTCCTCCCTTAGCTAGCTTAATCAAGGGGTGGGCCCCTACTATTCTATGTTGGAGGATATAGGATAACAGATGGGTCCAAGCCCCTACTATTATATGGCTATTTGTCTTGATAGAATTAATGGTGGGAGGAATAATTAGGATCTACTTATATATGTCTCATGTAAGGGTGGGTGGGGATCAAAGTAGGCGTAAGGGTGGGGCTCTAACACCAACAAGTAGGGGTGGACTCTACTCACTTTATGGGATTCCCATCTTGGGACCTAGTAAATTAGCAAGGGGTGGGGGATAGCAGGGGATGACTTACCCTAGGGCGAGTGGGAAGTTAAGTTCTCTCCTAAATGATAGTGAAGGTTATGGGTCTAACTAAATTCCTTTCCCCCCTTATTCTAGCAGGTTATTCTAGTTGGCTAATTAATTAGTGTGCCCCCCCATATTATAGTTATTTTAGCATATTCTAAATGGCATTAGTGAATTAATTAGCTTGCATTTTATTCTAGAGAGATAATTCCATTAGAAGTCTATTATAAATTAATTAGTGGATTAACCAACATTAGTGCCAGCAGTAAATTAATTCACTATTAATTAATGAATTAATCAACTTGCTAACCCTCACAAATAATAATGGGATTTCCCTTAGGATTAATGCCACTTACCTTTCCCTATTCTATCAAGTTAATTAATCAAGTAGGGAAAGCAAGTCAATAAATTAATTCTAGTGGCATTAGCTCATTAATCAACTTTAATTCCATCAATAAGTTAATTTTAATATCATTAGTTCACTAATCAACTTGTAATTAATAAACATGCTAGAATAATGCCATTAGTAAATTAATTCACTATTAATTAACCTGCTATTTCTAATTCCAAATGCATGCACTTGTAAGACTAAAGATGATTGGAAAGAACTTTAGAAATCTAGAAAAAATGACTTTTGAGTTTACTAGGCCTCATTTGCCACCCTCGGTGAAGTAGTCCTAGGTCAGTGTTTTCTACCCAGAAACTAATTTCTACTCACTAGGTACTAGAATCTATAGTTATCTTTGTCAATCACCTTAATTGGGACTCATTCACCATCCATCATAAATCATTCCTTTTTTACTTTTCTACAAATTCACATCTCAGACCTGCACCTTGTCACCTATATAACACTTTTTGATTGAAACCCGAATTTGGATCTTAGAAAATTCCTGCAAAGCAGCTTAATTTTTTTTTTCTAATGGGGGTTTTCCATGCTCAAACCTCTAACTTAGTAATCAAACCTTTAATGGATACAAACTTGCATAAAACCCTAGTCTTAAATGTTTCTAAGACTAGGAAAATCTAAAGTATGACAAAAAACCTATTATATTGTGCTAGAATAAGATGAACAAATGTGATTTGAATGATGCAAGACTTCAACCCTAGAAATCCAACAACATATTAAAATAGATTTAAATTACATGTAAATGAAATGCAAACCTTAAGTTTGAAGATAGAGAGAAGATGGAAGATGGAATCACATTGAGAACAAGCCTTTAGGTGTGATTTTATGGCTAGTTGCATCTCCTCAACCTAGATTTCTCCATGATTCACCATAGGCATCCATCATAAACTCTCTTCAATGTTGAATCTTCATCAAGAAGTGAGCTTAAGACCTACAAAAACAATAGTTTTCTTCCCTAAAGCTTCAGCTTGGCTGTAGAAAATGATAATGAAACTTATTGTGGAAGACTCCTAAAACTTGACTTTTGGTATTTCCTTGTAAACATGACTAAGAGATATGAAAAATGAGTATTTATATTCATAAACACCTAATTTTCTCATTATTTAGACCGAAGAGGCCGACATCCATTGAAAATTTAAGTTGAATTGATTAAATTCCCATTGAAAATTGAATTCCCCCCCCAAAAAAGGGACTCATTAGCCACCCTTGGTGAATGGGTCCCACCAGAGGGGACTCATTCACCCAAGGTGGTGAATGGGTCCCACTAGTGGTTTTTGGAGGTGGGTTTTCAAGATATGCATGAATTAAGTGTTGTTTATTGAGATTTAGATTATTTATCAAGTGAAACAGGCCTCTAGATAAAAAATAATGGGTCTTAGGGGCCTATAAATGCTATTTTGAAGGATGAATAATGTAGGGGTACTCAAAAGTAGGTCCAAATTAAGCATGAAATTGCCTCTTTTCTCAAGAGTGTCCAATTTTCTATGCCACATTTAGTTGCCACTTCAGCACCCATATGACTCTACGTGCATATGTAAGCTAAAGGACTCTAAACAATACACTTTATTGCATAAAAGGGTACTCATTCAAAAGATAGGAGAATGAAGCCACCAATGTAGTTATTTGCAAAACCACAACATTAGGAATTGCATCGTGCAACACAAATTCATTAATTATCTAAGAATACTTTTATCTAATTCCTAGGGATCCAGTTCAAGGGTAGATGTATGCCCCCCTTGATTCCACTTTCTTTACAAAGGTAAAATCAAGGTAGCAATCTGGCCACATCAAATAATGAACATCATACCATAGGGAATTTCCAAGTATCATGCCATGTAAAAATAGATGATTGATGACGTTGGGGGAAAAATCACAATTCCAATGTATCAAACGACGTCGAAAATGGAGTTCCCTAGCTCCTGTTATGTTGTTTTGAAGAAAAGGTACTTTAGAAACTATTAAGAGAAAATAACCCTAATTTAATGCATAAGAGTAACAGTGATAGAAATAGGTTAAAAGAGGTAAAGTAGAGTAATTTTTCACTTACTATTGCATTTTAACTTCTTGTAGCTTGAGAGTGATGAGTAAAAGGAGAATATGTTGAGTAGACGAGATTACAAGATATGTGCATGATGAATATGTGCAGGATCATCATGGAAAAAACAAGCCCTTAAGTGGCAAAAAATTTAGAAAAATCAAAGTTAGGAAACTTGGCGTAAAAATTTGAATAAGTTATCTATATTATTTCCAAAATATGTAATAATAGAATATGTAGTAAATTGAATGTAGTTTCTAAACTACAAGGTTTATTTAGAAAAAAAAATCTATTTGGTAAAAATTTCAAATTTGATTGTAGTAGTACTTAAATATTAGAGAAAAAATAAGAAGTAGGTGTCTGTCTGACCACCTTAACCACAATAAAATGATAATATTTTCTTGTAAGATTTTAGATATAAGTAGAGGACTCATCTCCCAATGTGATGCATATTTTTTTGTAATTTTTTTCTAAGTAAATAATTAATTGTGAATATTTTATTATAACTTTTAAAAAATATTAAAACTCGTATGTTTGACCACCTTAACTTGGTCAAAAATTCATGAAATTCATTTTTTTAAAACTTATAGTATGCAAAGCATAGAATGTGATGCATGTTT
>VDFB02000015.1:559270206-559356039 GCA_007258455.2 Sequoia sempervirens | reverse complement strand
AAGAACCTGATCAAAGGAGAAGATTTTTCAAAACGAGATGCAAATGTGAAGGTAAAGTTTGTAGTGTTATTATTGATGGTGGTAGTACTAAAAATATTTCTTTTGAAGAAATGGTGAGTAAGTTGTAGCTGGAAAGGAGAAGACACCCGCATCCATACTGGATTACTTGATTTCAAGATGACCACAAAGATTTGGTAAATGAACAATGTTTGGTAAAGTTTAAGATTTGTGATTATCATGATGAAGTATTGTGTGATATAATGTCTACGGATGTTTTTCATGTTTTATTGGGAAGACCTTGGCAGTTTGACAGGTGTACAATGCATGATGGGTATGCTAATACATAATCTTTGACAAAGGATGGAATCAAACACAAGTTGAAGCCCTTGAATGAGGAAGATGGAAAGGTATGTCATAGAAATAAAAAATGTATGGTTAATGGAGTTAAAAAATTAGTGAAAGAGGATGAAGATGAAGATTTTGTTTTGCTAATGCAAGTTGCAATTGTATTGATGGCATACAAGAGTGATGTTAAATCTATTTTTTGCAAGAATGATGTTAAATATGATTTATTTGAGCACGGTAAAAGTGTTTTAGAAGATGAGGTGGCAGCAAAGAATGGATTAGTAAAAAAAGGCACAATGGTTGAAAGTAAGGAAGGTTATGAGAAAGAGAATGTTGAGTTGTTTGGTGAACTTCCCTTTGCATCATTTCATGACTTGTGTGATAAAGAGATTGGTATGAATGATAGTTTCTTAAAGGTTGGAGAGGATAAATCTTTTTATTATGTCACTAACATTGATAAGAATGCAGACAATGAATTGAATATAGCTGAAAATTGTCTTTTAGAAGGCATGGAGGAGGAAGAGCATAGTGTTGTAACCAAGGGTGATGATGAACAAGTGGTTGCAGAAATAACAAAGAAAGAGGTAATGCTTGGATTTAATTACTTTCATGATGATCATGAAGCTAATGTTTATGATATTCCAAAGTTTCACAGTATAGGTTGGTGGGAGATGAATTATGTGAAAAGAGGGAGAAAGAGAGGAAAAATGAAAGAAGGAAGGGACATTAAATTCTAGAGAAAACTAGTAAAGCATATATTCAAGTAGACAAGATAGATAAGTGGATTCAGAACAAGCATAGGAATTATAAATGTTTATGAGTTTCACTCGTGAAACATTTCAATCTACCTTGGGTGTCTGATGTCGTGGCATATCCACACCCCCCCTAATTTTGGGCATTATATTTTCTTGTTTAATGTATGTTTTAATTTTGTGTAACTTCACAGTCCTGCCAGCCTTCATTCCCACTATCTTTTGATGGAAATTTGTGGTTGATTTATTTGGCGTTTTATTTTTTGGTGTGGTGGCAATAGTTACGGTAGTTCCCTGATTTTTGAGGCATATATGGGAGTCTTATTTTGGTAGAGGATTTAATGGTAGGGAAATGTGGAAGAATTTTTTAGGGATGGGGAGCAATAATAGTCATTTTCTTTTTCTTTTCTAGAGGGGAAGAGGTAGCAGGTCTGAGGGATGGTTAGAGCTGAAGCACTAGTGTTTTGTTTTGGTTTTGGTGATGGTAGATGTGTGTTGAGATGAAGGTCTATGTCTATACCAGTTTTTGGTTTGAATTTTGGTAGAGGTGAGCTAAAGAATTTGACCATAATAGTTTGTAATCTATAACCTATTTTTGAAGAAGCTAAATTTGAATAATTCTATTTTGAGTTTAGTTTGTTTCCAGTGATCGGTTCTTATATTAAATTAAAGAAGCTAAATTCGATAATTTTCTTTCAATCTTGTTCGTCTCTATTGCGTCATCTTTATTGTGCATCATAGTGGATTTAATCCTATATCGACTTGAGGGAACTTTTCATTAGATTTATTTTGGCCCAAGCCTATGGAACCTATTAAACCTCGTGGGGACTTCATTTTCAAATCATATAAAAAGTTCAAGGAAAAGCTCATAGGAAAATTATCCCTTCAAAATATGCGTCAACCTATGACTGAAACACCTATCCTTGACAAAGCAATGATCAAACTAAAAAAAATCCAAGAACAACCTATAGAAAAACCTCCTACCATTTCCTACAAGAGACTACGAGATAACAAAAGTAATCATGTTGTCCTTCCTAAATTCAAAAAAAAAAAAAAACTTAAAGAGAAAGCGGTTGAACAACCTCCTATTGTTCCTTCAATTCTTTCCAAGGAAGAGAAGGAACGTATGATTGACAAACCCGCTCTTACATAAATAAAAATTAATAATAGATTGAAGCAAAATAGAGATGTTAGAGAGAATATGCATAGACATCGTGCTATTTCTCATATGCTACAAACTAAAGAAGACAAGAACAACATAGAAAATCAAAATACAAACTTACCTAAGGCAATGCACGATGATCCTATACCCTTTCCACAACATAAACAAGAACATTCCATAGAAATTTTCATTCAACTTCCCATTGTGATTAATCTAGATGATAACATTGAAATAACAAAGATTGATGAACAAGTGCATGATGAGTTGAATACATATTTTTCTTCTTCTATAAGCTTAAATGACAAATCTCCTAAAAAGGGTGTTAAACATGGTGCTTCCCCTAGTTTGGAACCTGCTCTTTTCCCATTGGCTAGTTATCCACCTTTTGTTTATGTAGATTTAGATTAGGATGCAAATGACCTATTGGGTATGTGCAGGATCATGATGGGCTAAAAAGTGGCGATATGATGGGTATGTGTAGGGTATGTGGCTGACGACTTTTTTTTACCCAAATTTGATGAAATAAAAAGGGTTTTTGAAGGAGATTCTTAGCTTTCCACCAATATAAATTATGTTTTACTTTGAATTTAATAAATAATTATTATTCATTTTCTATTTGAATTACAACTAAAGTCCTGATTGATAAGTTGATTGAAAAAATCTCTAGCTTTCAAATGGTATCACATTTTTTGAATCTAAAACATGCATCACACTCTATGCTTTGTATACTATAGGATTAAAAATAAATAAATTGAATTTCATGAAGTTTTGACCAAGTTAAGGTAGTCAGACATACAAGTTTTTATATTTTTTAAAATTTGTAACAAAAAATTCATAATTAATTATTTACTTGGAAAAAGTTTACAAAAAAAATATGCATCACATCAGGACATGAGTCCTCTACTTATATCTAAAATCTTATAAAAAAATATTATCATTTTATTGTGGTTAGGGTGGTCAGAAAAACATCTACTTCTTATTTATTCCCTAAAATTTAAATACTAATGCATTGAAATTTCAAATTTTCACCAAATAGATTTAAGAAAAAAAAACCTATTAGTTTAGAAACTACATTCAATTTGATACATATTCTATTCTTACATATTTTTGAAATAATATAGATAACTTATTCAAATTATTACGTCAAGTTTCCTAACTCTGATTTTTCTAAATTTTTTGCCACTTAAGGGCCTTTTTTTCCATGATGATCTTGTACATACCCTGCTCTAGCTTGAATCACATGTTCCTTAGTAGTCTTTTTCTTTTTCATGTTTCTTCATGTGATTGCATGTACGTAATATGATCCCCTATGATGTTTCGTTTGATGTATCATTCTCTCATTGTGACATTCCTCTGTATGTATGTACTTTCTTCTATATGTCACAAGAATTTTCCATTTTTCTTACATTTTCCTTTCGAGGATGATCCAAGGCATCGAGACATTTAGGCCTCTTCCATGTTGACCCAAAATATTTAATTTATCCTTTTCATTTTTCTTGTGTTTTCCTTTCGAGGATGACGCAAGGCGTCGATACATTTTGGTCTCTTCCATGTTGACCCAAAAGATTAAATTTATCCTTTTCATTTGTCTTGTGTTTTCAATTTTGGGATCACGTAAGGTGTCAAGAAATTGGTGTCTCTTCCATGTTGACCGGTAAGGTTTTTTCTTTGTTTTTTCTTTCTTTGTGTCATTCTTCTAGTTCTATGAGTATTTGGGGAGTGATGATAGTTTCAAGCTCTAAAAACAAAAATGTAGCAAACACATACTGACCCCAAATCTATAGATCCCTTATGTATGTTTAGGGAAAACCCCTCCCTCCTTGTTCATAGCATAGCTTTATTTTGTAAACATATGAATTGGCATAGGGTTTTCCAAGGAAATATATCATGTCTTAGGACAAAACATTGGCTACATTAAAGAAATTGCTCAGATTAATGGTGTTAGCAACCTCTCTAAAGTGGGGACATACATCAATGACATCTTTTGGCATATTTCATGGCATGATTTTATTTTTTCTTATAACATGTCATTTTCTTGGTGGCATCATTAGGTTTGATTTCCTCCAAGAGTGCAATATTTCAAAGCATATGATCTCCCTTAGTGGCATGATGCAAAAGGAGAGGCATCCCATAAGTGGCGATCTGATAATCTTTGATTTGTCCTCTGTTGAAAACATTAGGCATGATGTTCTATAAGAAGACCTTACATGAACAAAGCAAAATCCCCTTTAACAAAAACTTATAGACATGACATTCAAAAGCATACAAAAGCATTACATTGTGGTTCCTTATCAAAGTTTTTAGGAGGATAATGTTGATATGGTTGGCCACCTCATTAGGACAATTCACCTAGTGGAAAAATTGAGGTTCCACTACCCCAGATTGAGTAGACACATTGGGACAACTTGCCTAGTGGATAGACTATGGTTCCACTACCCTACAGTGAGCACACATGGTTAGGATAACTCACCTAGTGGATAGACTTAGGTTCCACTACCCTAGAGTAAGTAATGTATGTTACGAGAAAACAACCCCATTCCACAATGTGTTGGATTGTTGTTCTTGATCCTTTTTTTTTTCTTTTTTTTTTATTGGCCTTTAATAGAGAATGGCTATGTATCTTTGTTACTGTTGCATACTTAAGTGTCTTTAATGTCTACTTTAGTGTGAGTTTTTCATGGGGGAAAACTCTCGCTAAAGTTGGGGAAAAATGTAGCATCAAAAAAATTAACCCCTTTTCATACTTAATTTGACAATAATTGATATAAAATTAACTTAATAAGGTAGTGATTTAGTGTTGTAATGTGTTGTACACATTCACATTGAATCTAGGGCCCTTTTTAATAAAATATACTTAATTTGTACCTTATTTCTAGGGTGTTGTGAATTGTTGTAGTACACTTTCATTCTAATCTAAGGATTTATTAACAAAATGTGGTTATTTGTACTTAATTGTCCCCTTTGATTCAAATATAAGCCTTATTAATTATACTTTCCAAAGGATCTATCTTGACACCCAATAATGATATTTCATGACATTTAATTTGCAAAATTTCAGGTCCTAGAAAATGGTGATAGGACCCATTCACCTTTAGTGGCAAATGGATCCTCTCCACATAGGACACCCCTTTCTTTGCATTTCTGAGGTGGTTTTTTTATGTTATTTCATCCCCTCGAAGCATGGTCCTATAATGTTGTGCTAGTAACCATTCGACTTTAGCGGCGAATGGTTTCTCCTCACATAGGACAATGCTTTTTGAATTTATTTGGTGTGGGATCATAATGATTTTCAATCCTATATCTGGTGTTGGCTTGAATTACTTGAAATTCGGGGTTAATCTCTAGATTTAGTATAAATATAAGCTTAATTCACATATTTTCATCCTAAGAAACCTAGCAAAATTTATGTGACTTCATGAGATCAAGAGCAAGAGCATTTCAAAGGGATTCAAAGATAGATTAGTGAAGTTGATTGCAACAATTCAAGCTCATTTCATCATATCAAAGGCATAGTGCATTCAAGCATGTTGTTGAGCTAAGATTGTTGATGAAGCATTGAAGATCTTTTGCAATAATTGTTTCACATCTAATTTGAGATCAAGATCTACATTCTACATCACCACTTCATGTTAATTTGTAGATTTACATTCTAATACAACTTCCAAGGTATCAACATTCCATTATTTCATATTTCATGCTTCAATTTCATTATTTCATCATTTGGTTTAATTACCTAAAATGGGTTTGACTTAGGAAAACCCCTATTCACTAACAATCAACAAGATTTTCTCCTCCTTGAATGTGTGTTTGTAGATTTATAGGTAAAAAATCAAGTGGAGAACAAGATTGGAGAAAAATTGTCTAAGTTTTCAAGTTGTAAAAGTTGTCATTCATATTGCAAGAACATGAAAACAAGGTTACAAAATTGGTTATAGGTTTTTGAGAGTTGATCACCAAGGATTTGAGAGTGTAGGCATCAAGGAATAAAACCCAAATGTCAGTTTTAAAAACCCTAATAGGGACCCATTCACCACTAAAGTCGAATGAGTTCTTTGTGACCTAAAAAAAACCTTCTTGCAACAAGGTACACATCATTCTAGCCTCTTATAACTTCCCTCATTGTTGCTCTAACAGTTAGTCATAGGGTATGGTTGGATGGAACACGCACTGTTCCATGCTCTGGCTCTCACCTTGGCTAACCCCTTTGGTGTCACTCTCCACCACCTTAACCTATAGGTCCTAATGCTTGTTAGGCACCCCTGGTTCTCCTGTCCAACCCTACTATCATCTCCATTTCCATAACCAAGCTAATCTTGGTGCTCTCTCTGCCATTCTCTCCTGAGCCCTTAATCTTCCTAAAGGCTAACTAATTCTCCAACCTTCACTAATACGATGCAGGGGTGTGTGATGTCTCCCATAGCTTCAAGATCATTCCCCTAGCATTCTTGGTCATCCACCAATTTCCAATTCTCCATCGCTCTCACCAAACCCTTTTCTAGGGTTAGAAAAGGCTACAAGCCCTAGAGCCCCAATTAGGTCTCCTAACCTGAGAAAAGTGGAAAGTATGCCCAAATTCTCCAAATGAACCCAAATCTTTTCTTGGGATTTGTGGTACCCTTGCCCACACCTTGAATATTTTTAGGGTTTGGAGCCTCCACTGTCCGTACACTACTCCAACCCTTAACTAAGCAAATTTAGGCTTGTTTTAAGCCAGTTTATGACCTCCTTGAGAATAGTCAGCTTGTTTGCCACTTCCCGGTCTGTGTTAAGCCTCCTTCTTGTTACCAAGCCTCTGCAAGGAAATCCTCATACACTCCACACTGTGGTTGACCAGGAGATTGGCACCACTGCAACCTTAGTGTTCTGCACTCTTTGACTGTCCTAGCCGGGCACTATAAAACTCGCCTAGGAATAGTCTTTTTCCATTGATTCCTGACTCCTAAGGACTCTTACCTCTACCTTATGTACAAACATGGATTATAGCCTCTATTTCCAAGAACCCATACACCAGGTACAGGGGAAACACAGTCTAGAGCTCCATTTATGCCGGTCTGACAGTTAGAACAAAAATTGTAACAAATGAATTAACCTAACAAAATAGATTCTTGAACCGATGCAACGAGCTAACTAATGAACTAAGCAATGTCTGGAAAGGAATTACACTACCTACTCTACTCTCCACAACTGATCAAACCATCAATGCATAAATCCAAAAACATAAACCAGAAAATGTTCTTCAATATCACAGCCTTAATTGCACTCCATGAAATTATTACAAATAAAAAAACCAACCAACCCTGCTCTCAGCTTGAGCAACTCCTTATAACTCCTCTCCAAGGTATTTACCAATCCCTTGGGTTAGACGTTTCCATATTCAAGTGGCAAAAGGTGCAAAATGTCCCATTTTGCCACCTTTTCCAATTATTGCTAACTTCTAAAAAACTAAGAAACATGAGTTACAACCTCCCTCCTGATCACTCTTGATCAAGACAAGAAAACACTCTAACTCAAATTCCAATGGTCAACATGACCTTCTTAGAAAATAATTTACACTAAATTTATCCTAGACTACCCATAGCCTAGTGTTTCCTAGGTGCTCCTGCACCAATTAGGATTGATTTATGATTGTTATTTGCATCATATCTTGCACATAATTGCATGTTTCATAGTGGGAAGTAGTGATTCATGATCTTGATGAATTCATTTTGATGAAACCCCAATTTTTAATACGAAACAATTTAGAATTCTAGGGTTGACTCAAAAGAAGATTGTAGGTTTGTAACCTAACTATTTTTCACTATAGATCACTTAGGAAAGTGCAAAATTATCTTCTTAGGTGCAGATTTAATCTATGTGTAGACTTAATCTAAGAAACAAAAATCTAATGTAGAAAAATGTAGATAGGTGAGATTCATTTACCTTAATGTCTACCCTAGGTTTTGATGCAAGCATATAAATTTAGTAATGTCATGTTCTAATTTAATAGTAGATGCTCTTTGAATGATCTCTTGGTGTTAGGTTGTAAATTCTTAGATATGTAAAGTGAACTAAGTTTAACCTTTAAATTCAACTCCAAAGGTACTAAGGGAAGTGTGTCATGCTTCAAGTTAACATAAAATGACTACTTAGAAGAGTAAAAATAACCTCAAGTTTGAATTTAAAATGTAAAAGTTTCATATGAATTTTTACAAATTGTACAAATGACCTAGGTTACTTATATAAATCACCTATATAATCATAGATATAAAATTAAAAACTATAAATTAAGACCAATCTCTTAGAAAAAAGATAAATAAGAACAAGTAAATTTCAAAGCATATGCCAACTTTCAACAAAAATATCACCACTTATACATTTCTCATTACGTAAGAAACAATAAAATGAGGATGAACCAGAAAGAAAAATGAAAATAATGCAAAAACATACAATTCTCTTCATTAGACTTATACATAAGAGTTTAATAAATAAGTCAAAAAAAATTAATAACATTATTTTGAATACCACACCTTAAATTTGGAATAATTTTCTTTGATTAGATGTACTTGAGAAACAGCTCCCTTCTAGCTCTCTCTGAAATTTGGATCTCCCGGTCTAAGGATGTTAAAAGATATTAAGCACTTAGTAATGGAGAATGACAACCAGGATAGGTTAGCGATGATTGCTCATACAGATCAATTCAAGCTAATTGATGTATGTGGTGATGAGTAGACCGCTGGCGTCTCACAGGACACATCGTCATTAATTTCATGGGTAATAAAGCAACAGCTCAAAGGATCACAAAGTTATTGAATGAACGATCAAGTCTCTGTTTCTACAAATCAACATAAAAATAATTGCAAATTATTAGATTATTATAGAACGATAATAGATTCAATTACTCTAGCCAATCATCTTATATCTGAACTTCACGAATTGTCTATGCAACCATTAGACTGTATATTTGACTGTATTTATTAATTTATTGAAAATCAGAATACAATTTATTTTTTATTTCAATTAATTAATAAATTAATCATCTTATTGCATAGTAAATCTCCTCTAAAGTAGAGCTAAGATCTGAACGATCTTGTCTTTTATCTGCCTGGTTTAAGTGGACAGAGGATTGCTTTGTGCCAGCTGAAAAAAAATCTGAAGTTACTTGTCTAAGAAATTTGTCATCTTATTCCATAATAACTCACCTCAAAAAGGGCGCTAAGATCACTAGATTTGCTTTACATGGCTGGTTTAAGTCGGCGGAGGAGTGCTTAGTAGCAGCTGTTTGCTACAGCTGCTCTTAGCTTTGTTACAGATGTATGTCGTTGTCTGCTACAGCTGAGACTGAACCTTGTTGATAGATCAGATTGATTTTTATTTGGGCTATATCCACTTAAAGACTCAATTGAAATTGAGCACAATCTAAAAAATAGAACAAAAAAGGAAGAAGATGCACCACAATCATAGAACATCTACACACAAACTGAAATTGAGCCAAAGATCCATCCTCCATAAAAACAAAACCACCATGAGCTATTTTTCTATGCACAAGACCAAAATCACCAAATTCAATCACAAATCCATGGCTACCATGTTGAAATACCAAGAATCTAAAAGGGGATTAAGATCACAATCAAAAGATTGGTCAATTCCCAAGTTCAAATCAATGAATGGAGATGCTAACCGGAAAAGTGTATGGACCTATTGATGCCACTACAAAATCCTCATTGCCACCATTAACATCCTCCAAGAATTAAACCAGACCATAGAGAAAATTAGGAGAAATGGTAATTGATAAATGAATCTAGACCCAACCATATTTCTAGAGAAGAACTAATTAAATAGTCTAAAGTTTAGGAAATAGCAAAGTTGGCCAAATCATTTGCTATTGTATTGGCCTCCCAGTTAGATATGAAGGATATCAAAGGAAGAAAAACTATTTAAACAATTCCAAACAAATTTCAGGATATTGTTTAGCTTCCAATTGAAGGTGGAGCTATTTCTGATAATATTTATAGCAATTTGGGAATCTCCTTCAACAGATCTAATTCTCTAAAGTTAACCTAAGAACATGATGAAAAACGAAAAACAATCGCTTGCACTTCAGCCTCACTATCAAAGCCATTGATGTGCATAGACCGTACCACGATAAGCTTCCCCCAAGCTTTGATCATACATCTTAGTCTAAACTTACTAACATTGCATTTTGAGGCCCCAATTTTTTTGAACTTTCATCTCCCCATAACGAGAAGAACCCAATGAGCCTGTCATATTGCTTTTTGAGAGGGTAAACCGCCAACCCCATAAATATTTTATTTAAGATAATGTTTTATTTTTAATAGAGGAACTTTGTCTTATTTTTCAATTATTTCAAAAAAAAAAAGAAAAGAAATTATTTACATTTATTTTTACTTCAAGACTTATTTAATTTTTGTATAGCATACAAACAATTATAAATATAGTTAATTGGAGGATAGCTCTAGTGCGGAAGAAAAAAACTCATCCTCCATTGTTCTCCACATTTGTTCATTCATCTTCATCATCTTGTACTCTTGTCTCATATAGTGTATTCATTTTGTACTCTTGTCTCATATAGTGTATTTGTATGTAAATGGGTGTAGATTTTGTTCATGGATTTGAGTTCTATTTTTGTTCTAGAGGGATATAATTTGTGATTATTGTTTTAAAAAATTTATATTGGAAATATTTTGATTAAGCATTACCTTATTTCATATGCTCAAGCACGAGGAGTTGTAGGATGTTTTATTTGCTTTTGAGGTAGGTGATATATGATTTTATGGTTAGAGGTGAGTGGTCTTAATGGTATTGATGAAAGAGCTAATTTCATGGTTAGAGAAAGAGACTTCCATCAAGCCAAGGTAAAATTTAAAGGTCTTTAGGTTAAGAGATTATTATTCTAACATTGTTGCTAAATGAGGAAATGATGGGTGTCTTCGACAAGTAAGAATATAGGTTAAGATCAAATAGTATTCTATTTCTATGTTTAACCCTTAATGTTCTTTTTATAGGGAAATTTTTAAATAAATGGTTGGTCTCATTTTGTAGCAAAAAGTAGGGTTGCATGTTGCCTTCTATCAACTACTTCAAAAGATGCTTTTCTTGTATGCTTACAGACAATAATTTGAAAAAAATAAATCAAATAACTACTTTTGAAATGTTGGGAGGTCTTTGTTTAGGCCTTTGACATGGGCTCTAATGAAAAAACTAGATGAAGTAGTTTTAACTTATTATTTGAAATAGTTATAAATTTGTAACATTTTACCATGTTTGTGGCCTTTTCTTCGACTAGTATAAAACAAAATGGTTTTTTTGTGAAGTGGCTAAGTTGGAAGAATAAAGTGTTTCATTTCTACATATGAGTGTAATTATTCTCATTTTGTTGAAACATAATGTGTGTCTACCTTATATTATTTTTGTGCCTATACATGGGCATGTATACAATTATATAATTATAGGGATTGAAGGGCTAAATGCATGTTTTTATTATAAAAATAATGGGAACTTGAAAATTAATTATCCTTTTGTCCAAAAATATTGTAAATAAACCAATTGGTAATAAAAATGATGACATTATCATGGGTAATAATGTATAGTATGACAATTTTTCTAAAAATGACCTTCAACATATATGTCTTGCCTCCTAATATTGTGTCTGCTAAAACCTTCAACTTAGAAGAGCTAATTCCTAATATTTTTAGGAAATTTATGATGAGCATGTAGTGATTCTTACTAATATGGTGAATATTTACAGGTTCAACCAGTCACTCACTTTGTTTAAGTGTCATCAAAATCTTATATATGTGAGTTAAAAGAATAAAAGAGTTTTGTATTTTCATGATATTTAGTAGAATTTCCTATAGTAGAAACTCAATAATATTTTTTATCTCCATAATAATATTAAAATTTCAATGTGGTAACTATAATTATTTGGGGATAAAATGAAATTTAAATATTTTCTAAAATACAAAACATGGCTTTGATGCTAATTCTAGGTTGGTTGATTCAATTGGGGAAAAGGATAATGATAAGAGGATACTTACCAATTTATATTGGTAAATCACTTTATCTATTATTTTACATAATATTATTTTAGAAACTTGGAAAGATAAAGATGTTGTCAAGATATTCTATTTTGGATCTAGCTCCCTTATTCCAACATCTAGCAACCAAGATAAGGTGCCTAGTTCTTACATGGCCTATCAATGTGATGTTGAGTGGCCAAAGGATAAGGGTGCTTAATTTGTTTCTATTTTTTTCAATGATTTAAGCTTGAATAGGGCTCAAGATTTACAAGTTCACAAAGAAGTCAATGTTTCCTCTACTTTGTTGGGCTTTTGTAAGCTTAACGGTTAAGTGCCTATTACTTTTAATAGTTCAATTCCTTGTAATTTGAGCCCTATTATAGGTGGAAATAATTTTTCTAATGAGTTCGATATCCCCATTCATAGTAATCAATGACCTTTTCCTATTCTTGGTATTCATGGTAGTTAGGGTCTTGTTCATGTTCTTGGTAGTTACTCATATTTTTATTTCTAGTGATGATGCTTCTAGAATGGTTGGCGTTCCTATTCATATTAATCAAGTTTATATACCTTTGTATAACTATCATATTCTTATTCCTATTCATATTATTCATGATATTGTTTCTATTTGTATTATTCATAATCTTATTCCTTCTCATAGTAGTCTTTCCCCTATTCCTAGTAATTATCATTGTGTTCTTGTTTATAGTAGTCTTGATCCAATGTTGGTTGATAAATAAAAAGAGGTGGTTTCTAATTTCTTTATTCCTAAAGGTATAATTCTTGTTAATTTTTCCCCTAAAAATGACAATAAGGATAATCATCCTCCTTTTATTTTTGTTATTATAAGATGTTTTCCTAATTATTGGCTTCAAGCATGTGTGAATTTCAAGATTTGATCTCTTGATAAAGCACATGTTTTTGTTAATAAGTTGGATGAGAAGGTTAAGAAAAAAGGATTGAGAATATTCCTAGGTATTTGGTTGTGTCTTTGTTGATTGGAATTTGAAGTTGGATGATGTTTTTTTTACTAGGAAGAAGATTATCTAATAATTGGTTCCTTGATTATTGTTAATACTATCAAACTAAGTTTGTGACTTTATACATTGTTCAATATGATACTCTTGTAACATCATGTATTTGCATTTATTTTTTAGTTGAACATTATTTTGATCATGGTTTGTTGCCTCAAATTTTTCTTCATGAATGATCTATATATTCACTAAATGAATTGAATAGTATATTTGGTTGTAGATTGTTGTTTTCTTTTCAACTAGTTGTTGTCTCCCTTAAGATTGATACTTGATCTTTTTGTCTTATGTCTTCATATTGATATGATCTTTATATACTTTTAATACTCCATTAAAATATATTTATATACTAATCTTAATATTAAAAATAATTAAATGAAATGATTTCAATATATTTTATTCCATTTATAAATTTTTTTTATAATTATTTTATTGATTATGAAATGACATGGAAGGTGAAAGACAAATCTATGGTCAATCACTAAAACCTATTAAGCAAAGGATCTCTAAACTAAGAAATCAAGATTATTGCAAGATATCTAGCCCATTTTTATTATTTATAAAGAAGTCAACGAGGCATATTTCCTTCAAAATTATTGTTATCGACAAAGAAGTGGAATGCATCATTGATAAGCATGCAAGAGCTTGGGAATCTTTTGATTTCATGTTCAACTTATCAATGAGTTAACATAATTGTCTTTGGCCTCTCTTTCCTCTTTGAATAACACAAGATTTGGCCGACCGCAAAATATCATTAAGAATTCACTTGGGCATCATGAAGAGCGTGTGATAGAACCATTGGCGTAATGTACAAAGATGTGCTTGGCATTTACTAAGAAGTATTGATAGGATGTGACAGCGGAAACTCTATTCTTTGGCGATAGTTTCAGCATCGATATCTTCCTTCCTCTGCATCTATTTGGCCATACTCTATCCCTCCTACGCAACAGGAAATCCAATGTTCGCTTGGTTGCAAACAAATGACAAACGATATCCCGGTTGGCATTGAAGACAAAAGATCGGGACTACTGTATATGCTACCAAAATGGGTGACGGAGATGAGCTCTAAGTGACCAATCACAGCTACAGAGTAAGCTTCAATGTTCATAGCTATTCTCTTGGCTTTGAATGAGGAAAAATAAATAATCGGAGCTATGAGGAAACCGGCTTAATTCGGTAGGTTTATACAAATTCTGCTTGATGTTATTTCTGGCCATGGCTTTCCAAAACCAAATGCATCCTTGGTTATCAATGGCAAAATAAACGGTCTTTGGGTACCCTTCATCCCTTCCTTACGTGGCAAGATAGAAAAGGAGGGGAGGAACAAAGCTTGCCCAGCTGTGGACTTCTTGAAGAATACAACAGGAGTCGCTCCAACTAAGTGTTGAGTATTAAATGAGCAAATAAAAAATAAAATATAATGAAATAGTAAAATGAAAAGAAGACAGATAGAAAATAAGGACACAACACAGCGATTACGTGGTTCACCATTTAAGGCTACATTCATGGGAAAACGGGGAATTACTTCATTAATCAATATCCAAATACACTACTTCATGCATGGACTGCATGTTGGAATATTAACCCTAACTGCCGCCATCCCCGCCAACCACTGCCCGCTATATCGCAATCAATAAAATAACCATTGCGATACCGCGGGAGTCTTCCGTAATGTTTTGTTTTATTCTAGCCAATGCCCGCTATATCGCAATCAATAAAATATTAATCGCGACACCGCGGGAGACTCCGTAAAAGTTTGTTTTATTTTTAACCGCCGCAGTTTACCGGGCCGTCAACTAACCGCTGCCCGCAATATCGCAATAAAGATTTTAACCATCGCGATACCGCGGGGAACTATGGAAAAAGCCGCCACCGTTAGGAAATATCTGGATACGAAATAATTAATATTTAAGTCTTAATATTATGAAAAGGACATTGTATTAAATGCATTTTGACGGGGGTAAAGTTAGTTAGGTGATTTTGAATTTAAATTGTATTTTCGTTCCCTCTCATCCGTGAAAATCTTTCACGTGATTTTTTACCTACAGCATATATTTTGTAATTGAAAATTACTTTTGAATTAATGAGAATGAGAAGAAGGTGAATGTGAGCAAACAGAAAATTACGAGCAGCAGCTCTGTGTGTTAGAAAATAATATTTTATGTTTTATTTTTTTTACTGTGTGTGAATTTTTCCCTCTGCCTCCGGCCTTCACGTGGTATCAGAGCAAGTTCGATTATCAGAGCCAATTTTATCAAAGCAGATTATCTGGGTAAATTTTAAAAATGGCAGCAAGCACAAGCTTGACAAACCCACAAATTCCACAGTTTAATGGGAAGAATTATGAGTACTGGTCAATTACAATGAAAGCACTATTTAGCTCACAGGATATATGGGATTTAGTAGAGAATGGATTTGCAGAGCCAGCTGATGCAGTAGCATACAATGCTTTAACACTGTGGTGATCCCATAATAGTGGCTTTCTACAATTTTTGGCCAAACCGACACCTAAATTATTATTTTTAACTAACCTTTCACATTCGGCAACTATAGCTGGGCAAACCGTGAGGAATTTGAAGATGGTGCAAACTAGAGTCTCATCAAATTTTGTCTGTAGATTCTAAAAATAATTTTTCAAAATTTTTGGAATCAAATTGCACTTTTTTCCATCTCCCAATTTAAAAATAGATTTTTTTAAGAAAACAACATTTTTAAAAAGTGACGCACACCGTATAACGCATAACTTTTTTTTCCTGAAGGATAAAATTATAATTCTTTCAAATTTAGATTTGTAACTTTGATATCTAGTGCTTCCACTTTGTTATATAGTTTTTTATTGAATATTTTTGCTGTAATCAAGTTTCAAAGTCAAACGAATTACAATTCAAACACAGCGCGACTGTATAACGCGTAACTTTTTTTGTATATGTCAAAATTTAATTTTAATTTTTTTGTTTGATCAAGGACTTCAATATCTGGTGCACTTATATTTTTAAAAAAAAAAATTTGATAATCTTCTATTTTTCCACATGTGAAGAACAAAGAAATTCATTTTCGATGAAAAACCCTTTATGTTTAATAAAAAAAACTTAAAAATAAATACATAACAAAACCAAAACATATTAAAATTATATTCATTGGATAGCTTGTTCTGAGGAATACCATAATCATTTGAAATAAATTTTAAATGAATTCATTTGATCCCCCAAAATCTAGATCAAAAGTGATTTTTTATCAGCATTTTGATAGGTGTAAAGGAGACGCATTTAAAGGTATGGTTTAAAACTAGCAAGGTTCTATCCAAGGGGGTTTGATCTAAGGTGATTTGATCAAACCCTCTTCAATTGGAATCCTTAAAATAGAACTTTTAAAGACTTAAATCATTATATTTTCTAAAAATATGTGATTTCAGCTAAAATTCGTTCCTCTCAGGAATTGTAAACCACTATTATGACAACACGGTGCAAGCATAGAAAGACTTATTAAAAGACACAAGGAAGAAAGATTCAAAGGCTTTATTTTATCTATTTCAAGCTGTACATGAGAGCATTTTTCCAAGGATATCAATTGCAACAAAATCCAAACAAGCATGGGACATACTTCAAACAAACAGCCTATCAAGGCATGGCAAAAGTTAAAACAGCAAAGCTACAAATGCTGAGAAGAGATTTTGAAACAATATGTATGAAGGACAATGAATCTGTAGATTCATTCTGCACCTAAGTCATTGGAGTGGTTAATCAAATTAGGTATCATGGAGAAAATCTGGAAGATACCAGAGTTGTTGAAAAGATTTTAAGGAGTTTGCCCACAAAATTTCTACCGATTGTAGTTGCTATAGAGGAGACAAAGAATCTTTCACAGTTCTCAGTTGATGAGCAGTATGCATCTCTAATTTCTCATGAACACAGGCTGAAAAGATCAGCAGATACATCACTGGAGCATGCTTTCAAAACTCAGGCTTCAGTCAGTCAAAGAAGAGGCAGAGGTAGATCAAGAGGAAGAGGAAGAAACTCTTATAGAGGTGAAAGATACAGTTTATCAAACTCAAGTGGAAGAGGCAGCAATCAAGGCTCAAACCAAAACCCATCACAGAATCAGTCACAAAATCAAAGGTATGATAAATCTCAAGTCCAATGTCACTACTGTAAAAAATATGGGCATTATATGAATGAGTGTAGAAAGAAGCAGTATGATAATAATAGACAAAATGCAAATTTTTCAAGAGAAGGTAATAATAGACAAAATGCAAATTTTTCAAGAGAAGGTCAAAATCAGGATTCAGATAAGAGAACAATGTTTTTAGCTTGTAATGTTGCTCAAGCAAATGAAAAAGATGTATGGTTTTTAGATTCAGGCTGTAGCAATCATATGACATGGAATCTAGAAATGTTTCGTTTAAATGAGAATGTAGTTCGATGTTACATTGGGTAATGACAACAAAGTGTCAGTCAAGGGAAAAAGAGATGTCAATATTCTAACTAAATAGGGGGAGAAAAAGTATATTTCAGATGTATATTTTGTGCCTAGTCTGAAACATAACTTAATGAGTGTAGGGCAACTGGTTCAAAAAAGGTATAGAGTAACCTTCAAGAATAGTTTGTGCACAATTTTAGACAGATACCCAAGCAACCAGCTTATTGCAAAAGTCAGAATGACAAACAATGTAATGTTTCTTTAAAGATGTGTTTTATTTGAATATATAAATTATGCTCACACAACACTTAATGAATTCACAAGTAAGTAGGAGAAGAAACTATGTGCTAGTGAGCGCTCAATCTTCAAGCCGAGATAAAAGATGAAATCAAGTTATGGCACCGAGATTTGGGCATCTCAACTTTTGAGGTTTAAATTTACTTCATAGAAAAGGCATGGTCAAGGGACTACCTTTAATAGAAAAACCAGAAAGGGTATGTGAAGGGTGCATTTTAGGAAAACAACATAAAGAATCATTTCCTGCAGGAAAGTCAACTAGAGCAAAAGCCCCTTTGGAAATTATATATTTAGATTTGTGTGGACCTATGCAAACACCTTCAATAGGTGGTAGTTTTTATTTTCTGACATTCATTGATGATTATTCAAGAAAAACATGGGTTTATTTTCTAAAGTAGAAAACATATTTTGATCTGCTTCTGTCACTAAGAATTTGCTTGAAAAACAGTGGTTATTATATCAAGCGTTGAGAATGTATAGAGGTGAAAATAATAGGTTTCAAGAGAATTTTTAATTTTTGCAAAGACTGCGGAATTCACATAAGCACCATAACTAGATAATCAAAGAAATGGAAATGAAGGAAAAACAGAACAATCATGGAAATGGCTAGAAGTATGTTGAAAGCCAAACACTTGTCAAATGAATATTGGGCAGAAGCAATATCTTGTGCAGCCTATATAATTAATAGGTGTCCAACAAAAAGTGTCATGAATATGGTACCTGAAGAAGCATGGACAGGAAGAAAACATAGTGTTACTCACATGAGAGTATTTGGATGTGTAGCATATGCACATGTGCCTGATGAATTGAGAAGGAAGATAGATAACAAAGGAGAAAAATGTATATTTGTTGGATACAGTGAAGAATCCAAAGCATATAAGCTTTATAATCCAACAACAAAGAAAGTTATAATTAGCAGAGATGTACAATTTGTAGAAGATGAAGCATGGGATGGAAGTATAGAGAAGATAGTCAATATTTCAGCTAGTATACCTCAAGAGGAGAATGAAGTTTCAGCATCATCAAATATTCCAGCTATTGTGACTCCTACCACTCTCATTCAAGCTCAGCAAAGTAGTCCACAAGTGACACCAGCATCGATTGTAAGAACAACCTCAACCATTCAAGGAAGGAGTCCAACAAGAGGACAACAAACACCATCTACAGTAGGACCATCGGGTCCATATTCCACAAGTTCAAGTGATATGTCAAATCCTACATTGGCAAGTCTGAGAAGACAGAAAATCAGAAGCATAAGAGATATATATGAGAAAAATGAAGGTGAGAATAATTCAGATCAGATTTCTCTTTCTGTATTTTATTCTCAAATAGAAGATCCAATTCATTTTGAAGATGCAGTCAAAGATGATAAATGGGTAAGTGCTATGGATGAAGAAATTGAAGCAATTGAGAAGAATCAGACATGGGAACTAGTCAGTCTTCCAAAAGACAAAGATGTAATTGGAGTGAAATGGATTTATAAAACCAAATTGAATGAAAAAAATGAAGTTCATAAGCTTAAAGCAAGATTGGTTGTAAAGGGCTATTCACAACAGCCTAGAATTGATTACAATGAGACATTTGCACCTGTAGCACGATTGGATACTATAAGGATGATTTTAGCATTAGCAGCTCAGAATAAGTGGTATGTATCTCAAATGGATGTAAAGTCAGCTTTTTTAAATGGTTATTTAGAAGAAGTTTATGTGGATCAGCCACCTGGGTATGAAATTCTAGGTCAAGAAGACAAAGTTTACAAATTGAAAAAGGCACTGTATGGATTGAAGCAAGCCCCAAGAGCTTGGTACAGTAGAATAGACAGTTATCTATTGCTGAATGGATTTAATAGATGTAGCAGTGAGCCCACACTATATACAAAAATGAATGAAGAAGGTGAAATACTAATAGTATGCTTATATGTGGATGATTTAATTTTCACTGGCAATTTGTCAATTGATCTGTTCAAGGCAGACATGAAGAAAGAATTTGAAATGACAGACTTAGGTCTGATGAAGTATTTTTTGGGCATTGAAGTGAATCAAAATGAAAATGGTATTTTTTTTTCACAGTCAAAATATGTAAATGACATTTTGAAAAGGTTTAATATGATGAAGTGCAAACCAGCACCAACACCTACAGTAACAGGTCTGAAACTAAGCAAGGATGATAGAGGGTCTAATGTTGATCCAACTTTGTTTAAGAGGCTTGTTGGAAGTCTCATGTATCTCACAGCCACAAGGCCAGACATTATGTATGGAGTAAGTTTGATTTCCAGGTTTATGGAAATACCAAAAGACACCCATTGGAAAGCAGGGAAGAGAATTTTAAGCATGTAAGGGAACAAGAAATTTTGCATTATATTCAAGCCTCAAGGAGTTCAAATCATAGGATACAGCAGGATAAAGGGATCGGCCGGTAGCATTGATGATGTAAAAGCACATCTAGTTATAAATTTAATTTGTATTCAGGAGTTGTTCAAGGTCTTCAAAGAAGCGCCCAATAGTTTGTCTTTCATCGCCTAAAGTAATATGTGGTGTCACAAGTGGCAAAAGACAACAGTAACTGATGAGAAGAATTTTGAAAGAATTCAAATGAACAAATGGAGGCAACAAAATTCACTGTGATAACAATTAGCCATAGCTCTCTCAAAATCCAATTTTTCATAAGAGAAGTAAGCACATTGATACCAGGTATCATTTCATCAGAGAATTAATTAACAATGGTGATATATTTTTAGAATTTTGCAGATCAGAAGAGCAAAGTGCAGATATTTTTACAAAGCTGCTGGGAAGAGATAATTTTATTTTTCAAATAAACAGATTGGGCATGGTGGACAGTGCAGTTATGTTTAAAGGGGAGTGTTGGAATATTAACCCTAACTGCCGTCGTCCCCGCCAACCACTGCCCGCTATATCGCAATCAATAAAATAACCATTGGGATACCGCGGGAGTCTTCCGTAATGTTTTGTTTTATTCCAGCCAATGCCCGCTATATTGCAATCAATAAAATATTAATCGTGACACCGCGGGAGACTCCGTAAAAGTTTGTTTTATTTTTAACCGCCGCAGTTTACCGGGCCGTCAACTAACCGCTGCCCGCAATATCGCAATAAAGATTTTAACCATCACGATACTGCGGGGAACTATGGAAAAAGCCGCCACCGTCAGGAAATATCCGGATACGAAATAATTAATATTTAAGTCTTAATATTATGAAAAGGATATTGTATTAAATGCATTTTGACGGGGGTAAAGTTAGTTAGGTGATTTTGAATTTAAATTGTATTTTTGTTCCCTCTCATCCGTGAAAATATTTCACGTGACTTTTTACCTACAACATATATTTTGTAATTGAAAATTACTTTTGAATTAATGAGAATGAGAAGAAGGTGAATGTGAGCAAACAGAAAATTACGAGCAACAGCTCTGTGTGTTAGAAAATAATATTTTATGTTTTATTTTTTTTACTGTGTGTGAATTTTTCCATCTGCCTCCGGCCTTCACTGCACACATGCTTTTATACAATCATAATAACTTGTCAAGCAAAGAGTCAAAGAATGAGAACAGTCGTGACAGTTGGACTTCACATTCCCAATAATCTCCCACTTGAAGTACAACCAACACACTCCTGAATAGTAACATTCCCTGCATTTCCACTTCTTTACATCACAACTAGACGCATTGAAAATTTTAACTTTGCCAAACTTTGCTGACGAACACTCTAGATTAGTTGTCTCCAAATCCAATCAAAAGCAAAGATATCTTTTCCTACAACTTTTTCAAGTGGAAACTCACCTATAAATTCAAAATCAGGAACACCATCATCAACTAGATCAATTGCTTTGTCAGGAAGATGCCAACTAGTTATGTAACAACTGGACAATTTCCTACACTGCTCTATAATTTCCCCCCTCTGTCCCACCTCTTTTCGCTTAGCGCCACAAAAGCAAGCAGGAAGTTCCTCTTCAACGACCTCACCCATCCCATCCATCTTCTCTGGTATTGAACCGAGGCAGGATGAAACGACTTTAAGTAGGGAACTGCCTACTCATGGGGAACCCAAGTTCTCCCCTCAATGCACAGTACTGTCACATTGTCCAAAGGCATGAGCTCCAGCAGACCCGTGCCCCAACCACGGATGACAGTGGCTAGATCCCACACCATTTGACCTGTGACACTAAAATAACCCGCCGCCTCCATGGACTCCACCAGACATGGATATTCCATCATCCTCCAGTGAAAAATGACCTATGTTCCCTATGGTGTTATGAGAAAATATCTAACTTCTACATCTTCCGTAGCAACCCATATTTTTCCTCGTACTACCTGATGTAGTTGATTATCTCTAATAAACATTTGAACCAGTTGAAGACCTGCAAGTTTCAAAAATGTTGCATCCACCATAGCAATTCCAATGTCATCCTTTTCCAAGGATATAACATCATTAACAACATCTCTAGTCATAACACATATATGCTTCATCTCCTGAAGATGCCTCACTATCTTGTATTTATGCTCTGCTTCCCTATCATCATCCTGATTGGAAACATCTTTTTGTTTTGTTCCAATGCCTAGTTCGGTAAGGAATATATCTAGCTCAACCAATTCCTTCTTTAACTCTTAATTTCTTTTCTTTCCAAAAAAACTCCCACTCTTTCGCAAATTTCTCTTTTTCCTTCTCCATATAGAAAATTCGCTCTCTGAGCATCAAAATCTCTTCCTTTAGGATCACAACTTCTTTGTTCAAGTAATCCTCTTGATTCTTAGCCTATATCTCAAGTTCATCTTCACTCATCTAGTTCAACATTGCATCCTCCTCTCCTTGTGAGGCATCCTCCTCATCTCGGAAGGAAAACTCCATAGTCTCTCCTTCTTTAACCAATGATTGCTTCAAACCCTCTTTTTTATCTTCATTCTCTTTTCCAATTATAGCCACAACTACATCAAGAGTCAAGAAGGAAACAAACCTAGCATCCTCCTCCTCTTCAGTTGAATCCTTCTCATTTTTCATGCCAACCCACTAGTGAACATGATGCCTTGAAACTCCCACTTCAGCCTATCTCTTTACTATATGAAAACACCCAACTCCAGGATCTAACACCCAATCATTTTCCATCTTTGCTCAATACTTCTACATGGATCTAATACCAATTTTTGAGTATTAAACAAGCAAATAAAACATAAGGAAATAGAAAAATGAAAAGAACACAGATAGAAAATAAGGACACAACACAGTGATTATGCAGTTCACCATTTAAGGAAACATCCACAAGAAAGCAGGGAATTACTCCATTAACCAATATCCAAATACACTACTTCATGCATGGATTGCACACATGCTTTTATACAATCATATTAAGTTGTCAAGTGAAGAGTCAGAGAATGCGAATAGTCGTGACCATTGGACTTCACATTTCCAACACTAAGAATACTGAATAGAACTTCACTCAACACAAATAACAATTTTTATTCCTAGTATCTACTCTATGTAGCTATCAATCCTAGAAATGTAATAGGCTACCATCCAATTAGCTAATGCTATCATCTCAATGTCTAGGGAACAGTGCTTGGCCACTTTTGGTATATATGACCATTATAGTTTTTGAATACTTCTAGATGCCTAATAAGATGTTAACAAACATTGGATCTTTGCCTCTTTATGTATATGCATAAAAGACCATGTTTCATTTATTATATGAAAAATTATGGGTAAATGAACGTTAAATCTAAGTTAAATAATTTTTGTTGACACTTTTATATTATGATATTTTATTTTTTGAAAAATTAAATATTTTGTTACTTAAAAATATATTAAAAAAATTGATATTTTGAGAAGTGGGTGGCTCGACAATAAAAAGAAATCACATAGAAGCTATAATCTTGCACAAGTATTTTAATAATAAGACAACCCATTATAATCTAAAGATCCAACTAGGATTCTATTTGATAGAATGAAGTAAACTTCAACTTGAGTTGATGATAAACCACACCCTTAAAGGTGGCGACCACCCCAACTATACTAAGCCTTGAAAACATATATAAAATATCTTAAAATTAAAAAAAAATTAATTAATTTTTATTTCTTTTATATCACTCTCTTTTATATTTTTTTAATTTTTATAAATGGTACACAGCTAATTTAGAAACCATGGATATTACATGACAAATTACATTTAAAACAAAGTGAAAAGAAAGAAATATGATAAATTAGCTCAAAGGTACTATATTTTGTTTGTAAAACGTATTGATAGTTCTTTGTTAATATTTATTTAACTTCTAAAATGTTTGATTATAATATTTTATATCAAATTTTTAATGATATTTAAATTAATATTTATTTTTAGCAAGAGATTTGAAGTTTAAAATAAATAATATATTTAATTATTTTAAAATTATACATTTATATGAACTATAAATTAATTTAAATTAGGAATAGTAAAATGTGTAATAATTTTTTGTTTATCAATTAAATGAGGAGGATCATGTCTTTAGTTCTTGGAATTACAATAAATAATTAAGTTTGTATGTTATGCAAAATTTATGACCTAATTTAGTCGACTTTCTATTATCTTCTAATCTATAAGGATGGGTGTACCTATTGAAAAATACTTTGAGAAAATTATTGAATCGCAAGGTTCATGTTCTTCTAGGTCAACCCCTTGATTTGATTGGCTTTGTGAGCATGGATGAATATTGAAAGAAATATTATTACATGTGCAAATAGTCTAGATGGCATTGATATAAATTATAGCTCATCTTAACACTTAAAATTCAATTGTTCTTAAAATTATTCTCTTTGTAATGCTTAGGATTTTTGGATGATTCCTTCTTTATTTCAAATTATGTTAAAATATAAAAAATAAATTATTTTAAATACGTCAACATTGTCAAAGTCAGGTTAACTCTACTCCACCTGATTTGGTTAGACATTGTACCATCAAACCAATATATAGTTTCACTCAAATAATCCACAATCCAAGGTTAGACATAAACCATGAAATAAATTCTCACATAAAAGAGACATTCACATCAAAACCTAAATAATGAAAATGATCACAATAGTGACTAACCTGACTTACCGAAGGACTTAGTGCCATTAGAACTGAATCCACACTCAAAGCTAGACATAAGAGTCACACAATCATATAATTCAATAGAAACATTCACACATGTGCAACATTCCAACCATAGGGTAAAGGAGATCGGGCATTGTCTCCTGACAACCTGAAAAGGTGGTCACACACTGAATCAATTATCCCTAATTGTGGACAATGGCTAGGGTTAGGGTATAACTTGGGCCTAGATGTTATCTCCTCAACCACCATTGGGATTAGAGGCATGCTCAGACCTCCTAATTTAGGTAGAGACGTAGCCTAGTATTTGTTCACTCAAACATACAAATTAAAGCACATGTGCATAATAGTTGAAGCACTAGGAAAGGAACTCCAACAATCGTATCTCATTTCCATATGTCCCCCATACGTCCAATGGTACGATGTCACCCTTTCCACCTATCCAAACAAACATACTACTACATCACTTAACTATCCAAGTAAATCTCTGCATAATAATAATAACATAACAATATGCATCATACTCACTAAAGTACTGAAAAAATCTCATGTTCCATTTTCATCTACAAGTTCCAAAGTCATACTACCTACATATCCATGATGAGAATGGAGGGGCACTACATTCCCCCCCCCCTTAAAAAATGACTTACTCTTGGAAGTCACAAACTAGGGTGGAAACACAACACATTAGTACCAAAATTTCTCTATTCTATAATTGATGTACATCCTCTATATGAATCATTTCGATTAAAATCACTATATGGCTACACATTTGAAAGTAATATTTTCATAACAACCTTTATTTGGAAATCCATACATCTCTTACAATATGATACTTGATTTTACACTAACAAATATAGCAGGTACTCCATTTAACACCATTTTCCATTCCTAATACAAAAAAAATCTCCATAATCTCATACATGGAAAACATATCAAATGGTTTCTTGATATTCAAAAATACACACCATCTCATATTTGCATAACATATTTCAAATTACAATTTACGATTTTCAATAACATCCACTCCATTTAATACCACAGATTCACAATACACTCACATTAAGATAGCATGGTTATCCCTCTTTTACATCAATAAGCAACTAAATCTAAGAAATATACATTAACACATACATACACAATCACATCACTCGGAAGTGCACAACATAAGGCTACACAAGCATACTAATCCATGATACATAATCCATGAGCCAAGAGCCAATATCCATTTCCCATGATCCATACCTCACACTCAGTGGCTTGATGGTGTTAGGCCACACACACATGGTGGGACTATCCAAATAGGATCACAATGACCTACCTCTTCTAGTATAAGGTGGTTAGCCTCCAAGAGATAGTCATCACACATAGGTGGTAGTGTGTCCTAGTTGTGTAACAACTTCACATACCCCCATCCTCAAAGTTCCTTGTGTCTTCTTCCTCGTATACACTCCCCAAGTCTGCCTCATATGTCCTTGGAGATGAATCACAATAGGACACATGGCTGACATTGAAAACAATAAGGATAAACTAGTTTAGCCACCAAATCATATAGAAGAGAAAATAAAAATTCAATTTCAACAATAAAGCAATAAATGTGCATAATTTCAACACTAAATCAAGTGTAACCATGAGGGTACAAAAAAATAAGGTCACAACATGTGGCTATACCATCACAATCAAATATAAATAAGGTGTCAACCTTCACAATCAATAGAAAATCATCAATAACTATAAAGAAAATCCGCAATCTTCAAAATTGCACTATACAACACTATGTGACTAGATACTAGCCACCAAACAAGGAAGGAGGGAACAACATCAGGGTATAGAAGTAGCCCTCATGTAGTGCAGAGTGGGCACACCATCCACATGGGTCAAAGTGTACACCTCAGCTACAGCCTGCATTGCATCGTCATGTGGCATGGACTAGCCAAGTGGCCCACACACTCCTCGGCTGCCCGCATGGGATGTGCACCTCATCCTCCATCCCACATCACATCTCAATGTGGCATGGTTATACACCAATTGGAGAAGGCACGCACTAGTTGTATGTCACATGGCAGTGTGTCTATGGCTCTGCAGAAGTAGGCACGTGTAGAACACAGCCCGCATAGCGATACATCATGGAGAAGGCACACACAGGTACTTGCCATAGCCAGAGGTATACATGGCTAGGACATACCCATATGCTAACTGACCCAGCCAGTATCAAAAGAAAACATGAGTATCCCTCTACAAGTGTGTGAGGCCCCATTACGCTCATCACACAAGTAGGCTAGCATAACACATTATCATAGTGTACCTTCACATGTCTATGCATGTGGCATTGTGTCCTTGAGCCCATCTCGCTACCATCAACAACATGACATCATCACCAACACTGTGTCAAAACATCAGTGGGGTGTGGCACCGTATCCATTACATCATGTCAGAACACATGCAGATACAATATATATAATACATATATGAGTATATATCAATATGGGGCTACTCGAGCTTCACCTCTCATACGGATGAGGTTGACTCTCTAATGCCAGCTCAACATCCCTATGGATGGCCAGGCATACACTAACAAACCAATTTTTTTCTACTCAAAACTATGGGGATTAGGCTAGCACATATGGATCAAGTACCCTGATCCATCATAAGGGGAAGTAGTGAGTACGTTTCCTCATGATCGGTTGAGTTGAAACCGCTCTACGTCGTAATATGCACACGCTACACACTCCACCCAAGGAAATTTTTGGCTACCACTACCCCTTCATAGATTGAGGGACTAGAGAACCAAAAGAAAAGAATCTGTGAAACTATCTTTTGGCTACTCTTATATATATAAATTTCAACCACACATGGGTTGGCCCTCAATCAAGTAACAAACATACAATCACACGTAACGGTATGGTTAATCCCACACCAACAAATACAACATATTCCTCATGGATGGGTACAAAGTATCACCATCCCATGGGCACACAAAGCAAGGGCGGGGTATTCACAACACTTAACCAATACACAGTTACTAGTTTCTCACATTTATAGGGGGTTACAATTACACACACAATTCCATAAGAACCTTTACTTCCATAGTTCCCATGTGACTCATATCATTCATGTACCCACAACCCTTTATCAATTTTTCTTTCACTCTACTCTTTTCCATATATCACATGATGCTAATATGTCAATGTCAAGATCATCATGATCACTTAACAACTCAACAAATTCACATTCACTTTTATACATTCGGTATAACATTCTATCCACATAGTATATGCATATGCAAAATAACTTTTCTTCGACACAATAAGAATTTTACATAAGCACCATGAATTTCTAAATGCATCCAAGGAATCACACCTAACGGGAGAATACACAAAGTGTCTAATCTTCTATCTAACATCTCAACTGGGTGTTTAGATTAAAACATGGTATCTAACAAAAGGGTCCCTATGAACTTCTAGCCAGACATCAAACATCCGACAACACATGCATGGGGAAAGTTAATATAACTAGACATGGGAGACAATATTAACTAGAGATCTCAGTGCTGCAACACTGGCTTTGATACCAAGTTTAACGCCCTGCTAAGGGACTTGGTGGATTAACACAAATGACCTTCAACATCATGCCAATTTTTTTTTTTAATAAACTAAACTGTCACTAATTAATGCAACTCAACAAACTAACATGGATAACATCATGAGCAGGCCATGGAGCACGGGTGGGAAAAGTAAGATTTTGAATCTCTGAACAATGGAGTAGGCCGTGGAGTAGGATCTAAGGAATCCCAGGTAGAATCGGAGCATGTTTCGAGTGAGGAGAAAGGTAAGGATGAATCTGATGAGGACACCAGAAACAAAATTTAGGTGGATCTGAGAGGGAAGAAAAATCTGGGGGGCCCCCTTGAAGGAGAAAAGGAAAAAATTCCAATGAAGTGGTAGGGACTACCGATAGGGAAGGAGCAAAGCGCAAACCTTGGACTTAGCTGTTTGGTGTTAAGCCAAATGGAAAATTGATATTCCCTCCAGTGAGTAACTTTTCTGACCCAATGAAATGTAAGTTTCCCATCTTTGTGCCTGATTTAATTATTGATCATAATATTGCTTTGATGGAAAAAGTTTTGGTCGGTAAGTTTATGGGTCCTAGACCAAATGTTGAGATGGTTAGGGATTTTTTCAAAAATAAGTGGAGAATCAATGGGAAGGTAACAGTGGTTGATCTTCCTAGAGGGTTCTTTCCCTTTGAGTGGACCTGCAAGGAGGATATATTGGTTGTGAGGAGTGGTGGACCTTGGGTTATAGAAAAATCTTCCCTGGCCCTTAAGAAGTGGACCTCTCATCTGGATCTCTCTAACTCCATTTTTTAGAACATTCTAGTTTGGGCTAGACTCCCAAGTCTCCCTCTAGAATATTGGAATGAGGATGTCTTTAATGGCATTGCTAGTTCTTTTGGAGAGATTTTGTCTATTAACCCTATGACAACAGCTAGAAAGTGGTTGGTGTTTGCTCGAACTTGTGTGGGAGTTTCACAAAATGCCGACCTCCCTTCTTCAATAGATATACAGTCAAAGTTGGGAACTTGGATGCAAACTATAGAGTTTGAGTCCATTCCCTTTGTTTTCTTTAAGTGTAGAAAAATGGGGCATTGCTCTAAGAAATTCCCATTAAATGCTAGAAAAGACAAAGAAAACCACCAATCTAACCCTAAGACTATCTGGAGAAAGAAGCTTGATGGGGAAGGGCAAGCAAGCAATACCAATACCCTTAATGAGGAGTCTGGTAGGAAACCTGAAGCTCAGAGGAATACCACTAGTATCAATGGAAAAATAGAACCCAAGGATCCTAATGTGCAGAAGAATCAACAAATAAGGGCAAAAAGTAATGTTGGTCCAAAGGAAGATGGAGAAGAAATATTTGAGAATGTGGGGGATGGTAAAAGGGATGATGACTTTGTTTCTTCCACTCTTAATATTTTATCAGAAGCCAAAGATAATGGGTATCTTGGACTTGAGGATATTCCTATTCAGGGTCTGTCTCTGGATATTAGCATTCCTATCCTAACTACTACTTCTGTAGAATGTTCCCCTCTGAGTGACCCTCTTAGACTCGGGGAAAAAAAAACTCTAGATTTTTTCAAGGACACCTTTGAGAATCTAAGCTAGAACAACAAACTCTCAAGTGACAATTTGAACCAGCTCAAGAATAGCCAGATGGATACTCTCCCTTGGGAGCAAAGAAGAATGTATGATAAGGAATGGGAATCTGGAAGAGAGTTGGAGAGCCAAGAAGATACTGATTGGGAAGACGTCCTCTCTCATTCAAAGAAAAAGGAGAGAAGAAAACATCAAAATACTCTTAGTGGAGTTGTTACCAGGACAAGAGCAAAGGCGGCTTGTGGTGCTACTAAGCTAAGCCAAGGTAGAAGGTCGGATAAATGGCAGAGAGAGCATGAAAGCTTTCAGGACATAGCAGATGGTGTTCAAAAGACAATTCTAGAGATTCTCCAATCCCCTGCTAAGATATGAAGATTATGTCTTGGAATATTAGAGGGCTTATTAGCCTTCATAAGAGGGATGTTTTGCACAATTTTGTTAGGGATCATAAACCTGATATTCTCCTCATCCAAGAAACTAAAATTTCCAAAGAGAAGGTGGATAAGATTAAAATGTTTTAGAACTATGGAATCCAAGGTAATAGTTCAAATGGTGTGTCAGGAGGAATTGCAACCTTTTGGAACTAGAACATTATTAAAGGGGAACCTTTGCTGGAGAGCACTCATCATGTGGCTACAAAATTCACACATATCAGAGACAATTTTAGTTAGATTCAGTCGAATATCTATGCTCCCAATGGGAAAATAGCTAGAAAATCTTTGTGGAATGAGCTCTCTACTTTCCATAGGATCTTCGATAATGACCACTGGGTTGTAATGGGCAACTTTAATACACCCCTTTTGAATGAAGAGAAATTTGGAGGATCTCAGGTGAATCAAGAGAGTAAATCTAATCTTTTTGACTTCTTCAACAATAAGGAGTTGATTGATCTGTATTTGCAAGGAGCCTAGTATACATGGTCGAAAAGAAGAATCAGTAAGGAACTAATTCAAGTAAGGTTGGATAGAACTTTAATTTCTCATCAGTGGCTTATAAACTACTTTTTTTCTCTTAAAGCTCTTTCTAGAGTGGGGTCGGATCACTTTCCCATAAGTTTTGTGGCAGACCCTATAAAGGTGAAGACAAAATCTCCCTTTAGATTTGAAAGAATGTGGTTGTCCCACCCCCTTATTTTTGATGAAATCAGGAAATGGTGGAATATTGATGTTTTGGGTATTGCTATGTTTAGAATTGCTAAAAAATTGAGAGAAGTTAAACACAAATTAAGAATCTAGAAAAAAGTGTCCTTTGAAAACATCTTTGGCATTAAATATAAACTTCAAATGGAGCTTGCAGAGATCCAGGAAAAAATTTAGAGGGAAGGATACATTGAAAATAATAAGGATAAAGAAAATGACCTGCTAGTGAAACTGCATGATATAATAGCTAAAGAGGAGGAGTTCTGGAGGCAAAGATCTAGGGTGTTTTGGCTCTTAGCCAAAGATAGAAACACTAGGTACTTCCATTTTTCTACCTCAAAACATAGGGATTGCAATAGAATTTCTAACATAGAAGTTAATGGTATGAGATTTGAGTAAGAGAAAAACATCAAAAAGAAAGTTGTCCTCTTCTTTAACAACCTTCTTTTAGCGAATGGGGAAATCAATCATAATGACCAATATTTTCTGTTAGAGGCTATCCCTAAGGTTGTTGAGAGGGAAGATAATGAAAAGATTGTTGTCATTCCCTCTAAGGAGGAAATCATGAAAACTGTCTTTTCTTTTGAAGCAAATAAGGCCCCTGGCCCTGATGGGTTTCCTATGTTCTTTTTTCAATGGTTTTGAGAAATTGTTGAAAAAGATGTTGTGAATGCTATTAAAGAATTATTTGGGTCCAGAAGGCTTCTTAAGGAATTAAATGCTACTTTTTTGGTTCTTATTCCCAAGAAACCTAGGGCTATGGAGTTTGAGGCGTTTAGACCCATTAGTCTTTGCAACTCTTTCTATAAAATCATATCAAAGGTTTTGACTTCAAGGATCCTTAAGTACTATCCTTCCTTTATTGATTTCCCCTCAATAGAATGGTTTTCTTTCTGGAAGGAAAATTTTAGACTCTATAGTCACTATCCATGAGAATATCCATTCACTTGTGGAATCTAAAACAGAAGGGTTTCTTCTTAAGCTAGATATATCCAAAGCTTATGACTGTGTTGACTGGGAGTTTTTATTTAAAATTCTTAGGGTGTTTGGTTTTAGCAGTAGAGTCATTCAGTTGGTGAATCATTTGGTTACTACGGTCTACACCTCTATTATTGTGAATGGGTCTCCTTTAGATTCTTTCAAAATTCAAGAGGCCTAAGATAGGGTGATCCCATCTCTCCTATTTTGTTTACAATTATGGTTGAGAGCCTAGGAAGGAATCTTAAAAGTTTGATTGAATAGAGGTCTCATGTTGGTCTTAGTCCTTCATCTACTAATTTGATTTGTTCTCACCAACAGTTTGTTGATGACACTAAGCTGATGGGAAGATATATGGTAAATGAGGCAAAGACTTTGAAAAAAACTTTGGATGTGTATAAGAAGGCGACTGGGCAGATAGTCAACAGACAAAACTACTCCCTTTTTGTCTTCAATACCCTTGAGCATAGATAGGTCAAGATTGCAAGAATCCTTGGTTGTAGAGTGGAATCCTTACCCTCTACTTATCTTGGACTACCACTATGTCTTAAACCTCTAGATTCCTTTTGGTCTTCGCTAGTTGATAGGTTCAGAAAGAAGTTGGTAGGATGGAAAGGAGCTCTTTCGAGCCAAGTTGAAAAAATTCAACTTCTTAAAGCTTATCTTCAGAATCTCCCAGTTTATGCTTTAAGCCTTTTCAAAATTCATGCTAAATATGCTAAGGCCATTGAAAAGATCCAAAAAAGATTCCTTTGGTCTGGTGTCAAGGAAAGAAAGAGGATGTCTCTTATAGGGTGGGATTTGGTTTGCAGACTAGAATCCTTAGGGGGTTTAGGTCTTAGAAAAATCAGAATTATTAATAATACTCTTCTTTCCAAACAAATATGGACATCCTTCTCATTTTTCAGAGAATGGAAAGATATTTTAAGAAGTAAATATATGACCAATTGTGCGTCCCTCAAAGCATTGTTGGATTCTCCTATTCTACCTCATGGTTCAACTTGCTGGAATGATATGATTGCTGGTAGAAATATTTTGAAATCAGGGATAGGATGGAACATTAGAAGTGGCAATCAAGCCAAATTCTGAGAGGATAGATGGCTTTTTAAGGTGCCCCTCATCAAAATTGAAAGATTCAATATATGGGCTAAGCTATGCAAAGTAGCTTTTGGGGAGCTTGTCAAAGATTATTGGTATGAAGGAGACTAGGTGGATTTGTGTGTTGTTAGTCAAGAGTTGGCTCAGCTTCAATCTTCCTTAAGGCCTGTCAGTTTGGGACAGATTCAACTGGATGATAATCTTGTTTGGATGGACAACCCTTTAGGCAACTACTTTGTTTCTTCGGCTGTCTCTTTGCTATCCCTTTCTCAAGTTGCCCCTCCCTTTTTGTCTAAAGTGTGGATTGAACACTTGACTCCTAAAGTCAACATATTCTTCTAGATTTTACTTCAAAAGAAGGTGCTTACGGTGGATAATCTTTGCAAACAGGGATTTCAAATCCCCAACAAATGTTACCTTTACAAGTGCAAGGTGGAGTCAGCTAACCACTTGTTTCTCCACTACCTGTTTGTTTCTATAATCTGGGGAAAATTATTAGCCCTCTAGAATATCTCTTGGGTGTTACCCCTATCCATTGAGGATTTATTTTCACAATGGAAAGCTCCATCTCAAAATCCCTTCATTCAAAGGTTATGGGATTTTACTTTCTCTTTTGTTGTTTGGGGAGTGTGGAAAGAACGTAATAATAGACTTTTGAGGGATAAGGAGATGTTAAAGATTAATGTTTTTGAAAAAAAAATTAGGCTTATAAAAGAAAACTTCAATGTTGTTCCCCAAAAAGCTCTTAACCTTGAAGTTGTGGCGTGTACTCCCTATGATCTAATGATAGAAAAGGATTGGAATATTAAAATGGATGTTTCTATGGCATCCAAGCCAACTAAGAAAAGCAGGGAGGGTGTGTGTTGTACCTTTCCTCCAAATGGCTGGTCAAAGGCCAACTTTGATGGCGCTATGAAGGGCAATCCAGGGATGGTCAAGAGTGGAGGTGTGTTAAGGGACTCAAATCGTAACTTTATGGCAGCTATTGCTATTTCCCTAGGTCATCAAGCCAACCATGTGGCGGAGGCTATAGGATTTTTTCAAGTTTTAAAGTTAGCTCATAATTTGAATATAAAATACTTATGGCTTGAAGGGGACTCTAAAAACATCATTGACTATTTCCTAGGTAGGACCCCCCTCCTAGTCTATAAATAATTGGATTGATGAAGAAAAATCTATTCTAGACAAGTTTGATAAAGTTAAAGTTTCACACGTCTATAGGGAAGCTAACAGTGTGGTGGATTACTTTGCAAATGAGGGGGTAAAGAGGGAAGGATTAAACACGTGGCAGAATTTTAGGGATTTGGGAGCTGAAGTCGGGGCCTTGTTAGATTGTGATGTTACACATGGGAAAGAGGAAAATAAATTTAATGATGAAAGGGAAAAGGGCTAAATACATTGAAATCAAGAGATTTTATGGGGTCGTGTCATGTTACTTAGCTGGGAAGAAAAAGCGACACGCTTTGTCGGTTCATTGGAATGGTTGCATAAAATTGCAACAAGTTTTCGGCACTAGTAGAGTCTACAGTGAGGTGCAAACGAAAATGGGGGGATAGAAAAAGAGTCAAACCAAATAGCTATGAGGTGCAAACAAGGAATGCTAAGGTCTAGAAACAGGTTGTGAGAGGTGGTTTGGTTTCATTTCTAGAAAAACTTCATGGGCCTGATACAATAGTTGTGAACTATTTTGAGAAGAACTAGAACAATGGAGAAATAATCCTCTTTGGGAGAAAGGTGAAACTAGATGAGAAAATTATAGGAGAGGTGACTGGAATGTCCACTGAGGGTGTGAATTTTTATTGCGATAGAAGGTTTTCTGATGAGGCGGTAATCAAATTCCCTAAGAAGGAAAAGGAGAAAATGAAACTGGTCAAACTTCCCAATAGCTATTTTGAAATAGACACCATCAAGGCATTGTGGAGAAAGGTGCTTCGTGTCATAATGGAGAATATTACCCTGGATGAGAGATTCACTAGAGTTTATGGTCATCATTTAGCTATCCTTAACCACTTCCACCATAAGGTACAAATTTCTCTACCACATTATCTATTATGTTCGTTGGGAAATAGCCTTGAGGACCACAAGAAAAATCCCAAGAGATACCCTATTCTTCATCCTGGTCTTATTAGGTTAATATATGAATACTATCAAATTCTGCTAACTTTATCCAAACCGATTGCCTCCACGACATCTGAGGACTATGAAACGGATAGTGGTGGTTCGAAGAATCAACCTAACCAGGAGATAATTGTTGAAGCCCACACTGTCCCCTGTTCTGTCTGTTAAGAAAACCCAGCTTATTAAACCCCAACTTGTTAAATCTAACCCGAAGATCTACCTCGACTGCCCAGTTCCCTTAAACAATCCCACTCTCAAGTGCTTCCTTGCCAATAAGTTGGTTTCCTACTCTGCAGACTCTCTGGTGGAAAAAATTGAGAACCCTGAAGCTAGCAGAAATTCTGTGTCTACCCCTGCTGCCTCTTTTAGAGATGATGGTACCAGATTTCCTAGCTCCCCCAATCTGGATGATGTTAACCTCATTTTAGATCTTGTTTAGTCTAGAGATATTCTTGCCTCTGCTAGAAAAGGCGTTGGTGACATTTTCTGGGTATTGAAATGTACCTATCAAGAAATTAATGATCTTAATCATAGAAATAGGGTTCTAAATAGCAAGTTGGAGGAACTGGAATTGAAACTATCCACTTTTAGCAATGAAGAAGGAAAATGGAAAAAAAATAATACTAGAATGGGAGAAGATGACATTGAGGAGAAGTATAAGCTCTAGAAGCTGAAATTGTTAAAATAAAAAATAACATGAAAACTGTTGTGGAACAAAACCATAAAATGGCTAGGCACAATGTCATTATCATCAATGCAATGTTTGAAAAGTTGGAAAAGTAGCAATAGGGCTCGCTGGTTGTTGATCTGGAAGAGGACAAGGATAAAAGAAAGAACGAGGACCAAGGTATATCAAAAAGGACCCATTCCAACCTTAAGAGGAAAGCACCTCCCACTACCCAAATGGTCCAGATCTTAAAGAGGGGGGTTCAGGAAATGAACGATTTGGAAGCTGAGACTGCAAAAACATTAAAGTCCCAAGTTTAGGTGTTGCTAGCATTTTGTCTGGTCTTTTTGGGTCTTTTTTGTGCCCCGTGTTGGCATTTTTGGTGGTTGTGGCTTTGTCATTTTATTGTTTTTTTTACAACCTTTCTATTAATGGTGTCTTTGACGATCTTATCTTTTGTATGTAAACTTTGTGGTTTCAGGTCCTTGTAAAACCAATTTTTCCTCTTTCAAAGACATCATTACATTAACATCATATCATAATCACATTATAACCTACAAGTAACATTAATGATAGCCCACTTACACACTTATCCTCCATAGTCCCCTAACGTCACTACTGAAATACATCTACACTAATTAAACCTATAGAAAGACATTTGATACACTAAGATCACATCCAATCAATTTTTTGAATGTAAATTAAATCTCATACATCAAATTACATATGATAACAGGTTATGTGCAAGATCATCATAGAAAAAACAGGCCCTTAAGTGGCAAAAAAATAAAAATATATAGAGTTAGGAAACTTGACATAAAAATTTGAATAAGTTATCTATATTATTTCAAAAATATGTAAGAATAGAATCTATAGAAAATTGAATGTAGTTTCTAAACTACTAGTTTTATTTTAAAAAAAAGAAAAATCTATTTGGTCAAAATTTGAAATTTCAATAGAGTAGTACTTAAATTTTAGAGAAAAAATAAGAAGTAGGTGTTTGTCTCACCACCCTAACCACAATAAAATGATAATATTTTTTTATAATATTTTAGAAATAAGTAGAGGACTCATGCTCGGATGTGATGCATATTTTTTTGTAACTTTTTTCCAAGTAAATAATTAGTTATGAATTTTTTATTACAACTTTTAAAAAATATAAAAACTTGTATGTCTAACCACCTTAACTTGGTCAAAACTTCATGAAATTCAAATTTTTTTTTTTAATCCTATAGTATGTGAAACATAGAATGTGATGCATGTTTTGGATTCCAAAAGTGCGATACCATTTGAAAGCTATAGATGTTTTTCAATCAGCCTATCAATTAGGACTTTAGTGATAATTCAAATAGAAAATGAATAATAATTATTTATTAAATGCAAAGTAAAGCATAATTTATATTGGCAAAAAAATGAGAATCTCCTTTAAAAACCCTTTTCATTTCATCAATTTTGGGTTAAAAAAAAGTCATCAGCCACATACCCTACAAATACCCATCATGATCCTGCACATACCCAACATAACTTAATTATAATTAAACCCCATCTAGCACTATACCAATATGAACCTAATCCTAATCAATACCATGAAATAGGTACATAAAGATGTATCACACCTACTACTAAGTTAAGTTCATATGCATCATAAATACAACATTCCTGCATTGAGCTCTCCATTATATAATAAACAATAATAAATATATCTTCAAGGTTGCATTGACTTATTTACATTTCCTTTAAAAAATGATACAATGTACAAGATTCATTCATCTAAGAGGTACATATATATAAGATACATATTAGGCACAATTTCTTAGAAATATCATCTGCATCATGAAACCAACTCTGGAATCAAGTAAAATAAAAAACTCCATGTTGTACATGAACTGCACCACCTAAACCCTAATGGATGGTTCGAAATACCACTCTACCATGTAGAACCATAAGGCCCACTCCCTCCATGCTAGGAGATAACACTAGGCCCCACACACAAGTAAGCAACAGAAACAAGTGGCTGATAGTAAACATCCAAAGGAGACTGCCTAAAACAAGAATCAACAAAAAATCACAAGGACTTTCACAAAGACTTTCAGATACTTCCACGGGCCAAACACATAACAACAGCTGATCATTATACCACAACACATACCCTGAAGCACATAACATCATTTTCTCAATCTTGTAGCATGATAGTCAACTTCAATTTAGCAGTTCATAATCAAGACCAATAATAAATAACCTTGGTACAATTGATCCTTACACTGTACAAAAGCCTCAACATAAGTTTTCACAAATGGGAAGGAATTTTCAACATGAAGATAGTAACACATTCAAGCACAAATAATACAACACAATACAAATCAAAGAATAGAGTTGTATCCTCTTATACAACTTCAGAACTAAACTAATTTTTCCTCTTGACAACAGTAAATCTGACATAAAACAATCAAATCAACTCAAAATCCAAATCCATCAAATATCCATTTCAAATTTGGCCCTTGACTACTCAGAAACGTGGGAAGAATTAATCTAAAATAACACAAAAATTCACAAAATGCAAAACAACATATGAATCCCATAAAAATCCGCTTTTAGGCATACCCGTTTACAGTCAAATGACAAAATAAGAAACCTAGCAACCAGATCTTTTCCAAAATATGAAATATTAAAAATTTAATTAATTTAGCTACTTTCATATGCCTATAAATTTAAAATCCTAGTCTTTCATTGGCTGGTTACAATTATACTGAAAAATAAGAGAGTATTTGTAGTCATGGAGGAGCAATCTGATAGCAACCCCATGTTTCAACCATATCTAAAAAACTACAATCTGGGTTTTTGATATTTTTATACAAAATTTAAAAGACAATGAGATTAAAAAAAAACCCTTTAAATATCTCACCAACCTAGTTTGTAAAAATAGATTTATGAGTGACTCAATCAGACCATTTTACTTTAGAGAACAAAATACAATAAACATGTATTGATTTATTTTTTTAATTCTGGAATAAATAAATGTTTCATTCACACACAAAATAAAACTATCTAATATTTATTTTCATAAAGTAGAGAGAGAAATCAATCAAATTATTTATACATTCAAAAAAGAGAATTTTAAAAAAAGATTTCAAAATCTAACCTAGATATAATGTTTGGCATGGACATAAATTCAATGTCGAGCTTCAAAAATTTTAGCTTCTGACTCCCCAATCTAGAATTCTCCCAAAACCACAATTCCCCAGCAAAATTCATTTCCTTCAAATAATAATTAAATTCCAAACTACTCTGCAAATTTTGATTCAAAACCATTCCAAATTTCTTAAAAAAACCTCTGAAAAATTACTTCAAAACCATGTAAAATCTCTCCATCTCAAAACTCCCAAAATCTCTTAAAAATCCTCTAAATTTCATGTACAAAAAGGTGAAAGTCTCATTTCCTCAAATTTTCCCATAAATAAAACTAATTAAATTCAAAAAAAGAAAGAAAAACAAAAAAAAAGTAACTTTCTTTCTTTTTCCCTAAAAGACTACTTTTCTAAAATAAAACAAGGAAATAAAATTCTCACATAAAATAAAATACTAAAATATTAAATTAAAACACCTATCTTTATCCCACTAATGAAATAATTAAAATAAAATAAATAATCAAATTAACTCACATAATTAACTCATTTGTTTAGGGTTTCCCACCAAATAAATTCAAAATATTATAATAGATAAAAGAACCTCAAAAATATTCACTCCACCAAAATAGTAAATCACAACACAAATATAACATATCCTTAAATTTTAATATTTAAATATCTACTAATAAGCATATTAATATTTAATAAATAACATTAGAATATGTTAATATTTATACCCTTATTTTCATATAATCATAATAATATTAATAACCATTATTCACTCACATAAAAAAATAACCATATCACAATATATATGTATATATAATAACATTAGATCACACCTCATCATATTAATAACAATTATAATAACAACTAACATGATCGACCCAATATATAGTTTCACTCAAATAATCCACAATCCAAGGTTAGACATAAACCACAAAATAAATTCTCACATAAAAGAGACATTCACATCAAAACATAAATAACGAGAATGATCACAACAGTGCTAACCTGACTTACCGAAGGACGTAGCACCATTAGAATTGAATCCACACTCAAAGCTAGACATAGGAGTCACACAATCACATAACCCAACAAAAACATTCACACATGTGCAACACTCCAACCATAGGGTAAACAAGATCGGGCATTGTCTCTTGACAACCCGAAAAGGTGGTCACACACTGAATCAATTATCCCTAATTGGGGACAATGGCTAGGGTTGGGGTATAACTTGAGCCCAAATGTTATCTTCTTAACCACCATTAGGATTAGAGACACGCTTAGACCTGCTAATTTAGGTGGAGATGTAGCCTAGTACCTATTCACTCAAACATACAAATTAGAGCACATGTGTATAATAGCCGAAGCACTAGGAAAAGAACTTCAACAATCATATCTTATTTCCATATGTCCCCCATACATCCAATGGTATAATGTTTCCCTTTCCACTTATCCAAACAAACATACTACTACATCACTTAACTATCCAAGTAAATCTCTGCATAATAATAATAACATAACAATATGCATCATACTCACAAAAAGACTAACAGAAGCTCATGTTCCATCTTCATCTCCAAGTTCCAAAGTCAGACTACCTGCACATCAACGGTGAGAATGGAGGGGCACTACAGGTGGTTGTTGCTCCTTTTGTGGATAATGTTGTGCGGCCTTTGGATTTGGCTATCCCTACTAATGTTTGTCTTGTCTCCTCTGAGGTTAATGTTTTTCAAAATGCTATAGTAAATCCTCATGCTTCAAGCTTGGTTTCGGATGCATTACATGAAGTTTCAGCTATTCCTCTAGTATGCTACTCTGAAGGGGAGTCTTCCCCTTCTGATCAAAATTTCTCGATTTTAGTTTTTGATTCTCCTTGGAAAACAGTTCACAAAAAGAAGAAACATTTTTCTTAAAAGGTCACAGTTTTGTTTAACACACCCACAAAGGCTTAACTAGCTTCATGTGTGATTTCTTGAACAATTTCATGTTGTCTTTTTTTCTAACTAGTTGTTTCTATCTAGGACAATATCATGTTGAATAGTTTGATGTTGTCTATTTTTCTGGCAGGTTGTTTCTCTCTAGTTGGTTGTGTTTGGCCAGTCAGTTTTGTTGAGTTTTTTGGCTCTGTTTTTCATTTTGTAAGGGATTAGGTCCTTTTCCTTGCTTATCTATAAAAAAATTTGTCAAAGTCAAATTCAACTATTGATTGCTAATTAGAAAGGGTAGGAATTAACTATTTTAAATTTAAGGTTAATTTCATGTAATGGGAGAGAAAAATCATACATCAAAAGATTGACCCAAGATGAAGAATGCAAGATCTCAAGTTTAGGAATGCATGCATACAAGTGGTCTAATAATCAAGTTAATTTGTGAAAACATATGCAAATATAGAAAGAATTAGTTCAATTATAAGAAAAATATTTAGAAGTAAGAATAAATAAGAGTTAATTAAAATTGAAAAATAAACTTATCATAAAATTTTGTTGAATATCAATATATAATAATATTCATAAATTTCATTTAAATAAAACCTAAAATTGGACAAGAGTTACGAGATAGGTGTAGTCCTTATTAGAGGCTACATGAATAATTTTTTTATGGAAATGTATTGGATACATAAGGGTTGATGCAAGAAGTTGGGTACACAAAAAGCTCAAAAAGTGGAAATGTTTTTGATGTTTTTCAGAATTTGTCACACTTGGACTGAAAAATTGAGGCACTTCCACAATGAATCTTAAAAAAATTCAGTAATATGAAATTTAGCATTTTGAATCTAGTTTCCAAATATGTAAATTATTAAAATACCCAGTTTATAGAAATTACATTTTGATAAGGATCTATAAAAACCACTTTTTAAAAGTCCCTATTTTTTTACCATACCAAGCAGGTGTACGGACAACACTTTTTGACCCAAATAAAATTATTTTGCTAATTCCTTTTAGGAAAAGAGAGCTAACAACATGAAGTTTGGTCTGGATTTTTTTTTGTAATTTTTGGTTGAATATTTTTTTTTTATTAAATTTTTATTGGCCTTAATTGATGTTTTTTCAAATCAACGTGTACGGACAACATAATTGGACCTAAACAAAACATTTTTTGACTCTTTTTTTTTTCATTGTGTAGAGAATTGTCTGAAGTTTGGTCCCATATAATTTTTTTTACAAGAAAATCAACCAATAAAAAGTTATTAAAAAACCAAAAAAACCTGATATTTTAAGTTTAAGGACTAGTTTGCTTAGAAATTAATTAAAAAATAGCAAACATAATCCAATTTTAACAAAAATTATATATTTAGAAAGTAGACATTGTGTTCTCTAATGGGTTTTAATTTTATAGACTCATTCAGAAAAAAAGTCCATCATCTATGTTGTCAAAGTTGGACATTCTTCTTCAATTACCTTAGTTTTTTAGTTGCAAGGTCAAAGGCTAAGGCTCGGATTGCCAAGCCTTTTCCAAGCCTAAAATCGAGGCAGCATGTGGGTTGGGAATTTTGAATTTAAAATTGTATACACATTTTTACAAAACGTATCACAAAAACGCATATGCGCCTCTTACTTTCTTGATTATTTTAAAAATAAATACTTTTAGAAACGCAGACATCGTTCTAAAACGCACGCGCTTTTCAAAACGCGTACGTGTTATAAAACACGCACGCATTTCTAAAAGGTATTTATTTTTTAAATAATTAATTTTTATGTGTTATAAAATGTGTACGCATTATATAACGCGTGACGCGTTTTGATAGTGCATACGTTTTTTAGGATCGGGTACCCGATCCTAAACACATACGCATTTTTTTAATAACGCGTACGCATTTTCTACGAGATTTTTTTTTGGCCGAAACTTCCCCTCTTCATGTACCCAACTTCTTGCTTTTACCCATAAAATTATATCACATATTGAAATAATCATGCATTTTCTTTCTTGATCATAAAAATACAAGGGAACATTTGTTAACCATTCAATAGATAGAAACTAATTATGAAGAAACCACTTGTTGCATAACGTAATAGGATGATATAGTTCTCACTTCAACAAATTATTTATATATTCTAAAATTGAACAACACACTTAAATTTGATAAAGTGAAAAATAATCTAAATTGAGCATTCAAAGTTGAAATTATGAAATGATCCTTCCATGAAATTAAAGACCTTAATTTTAGAAATAGAACCCTCAACAACAAGTTGGAGCTTTTGGAAGGAAAATTCAACTCCCTTAATATTGTGAAGGGTGGGAGAAAGGAGGATAGGATGAGAATGGGGGTCGAGGATAATGAAGGAAAAGTCAAATGTCTAGAAGATGAAATTGGAAAAATGAAAAATACTATGAAAACTATTATGGAGCATAATCACAGAATGATGAGGCATAATGCTATCATTATTAATGCTATGCCTGAGAAATTGGAGAATTCACATCAGGGTTCTCTGGTTGTGGATCTGGAAGCGGATAGGGACAAGAACAGTACTAAGAATGTAGGTATTTCTAATAGGACAATAGCTAGTTTGAAAAGGAAGACTCTTTCTACACCACAAATGGTTTAGGTCTTGAAGAAGGGCATACGAGAAATGCACAATCTTGAAGCTGAGGTTGTTGATGCTCTTAAGTCCTTAGGTTAGCTGGGGGTTTTTTGTTGGTTTTTTGGTGGGGTTTTTTTGGTGGCCCTTGCTGGCCTTGGGTTGATGGTTGTTGGGTTTATTGTGCTCTTTTTTGAAGCAACCTTTTTGTTTTTGGTTCCTTTAATGCCTATTCATTTTTTTTGTAAACTTTGTGGTTTCGGGGCCCCTGTAAAACCAATTTTTTCCTTTATCAAAAACATATAAATATCACTAAGTCACTTCATCATAAAAATAGTAAATGTGAACTATCCCAAAAAAAATTGTGTTTCTATAATATTTATAAGGAGACTCCTAGAAGTGCAACTTAGATGTACAATTCTATTATGCAAATATCTCAAAGATAATTTTTTTTAAAATGTATAGCATAAAAGAAAAAACAACACAAAATAGTCTTGTGAAAATTATGCACAAGTAGCATTAGCACCAATTTGATTCACAAATATATCAAATTTCAAACAAAATGGCACCTTCAAACATGAAAATACAAACATAATGGTTTCTGCTTGCAAATATTAAGAACTCTCAGCTTCAACTAAATACCTATCATTCACAATGGTCTTCAAATGCATTCCATGAATATCAAAGATCAAAATTTCAAATAAAAATTCACCTATATTGAGTTTCAAAGGTAAACTCACCATGTGACTAATAGTTCCAAGAAAATAATAAAGATATGATAAGTTGACCTTAATCAGTAGTTTATGCATTATAAGTTCAAAACATAAAAAATAAGATATTATATTATTCATAATTAAATAAGTTGATAAGAAAGATCTAAATAAGTCCTTCAATAGTGATAAATTCAAGTGCTTGACAATGAAAAATATTAATTGCAAATTATCTCAAAACTTTACCATCTCCTTAAATTAGACATGCAAGAATCAACATATATGAAATAACATTAATTTAAATATTTTTCCTAATATTTCCTTCATCCAACAATGTGACTACACAAGAAGACCCTAAAGACTACGATCTAAAAAATAATATTAGAAATTTCTTACAAAATTATAGTAACAAATAATGGGGATTAACATATAAATTCCAATAAAAATTAACAAATTCAAATAAGTACAAAATCAAAAAAAATTATATGTTAATGAGTTCCATTAGTATGTGTACATTTTAAAAGAAAAATAGGTAAATTTTCCTATTGAGATAGAATATTCAATTATCTAATTATAAAATTAGAAGTTTAAATGGATTCTGGCCCTTCCATTTCTAATCTAGGCAAAACATTAGATGTTTAAATGCTTAATGAATCAACAAATTGTCATAAATTATCCCATCAATTAGGCCATTTTAACCAAAACCACTCACATTCACCGAAGGTATATAAATTTTGTAACAATTAAAATATTTTATATCCACATATGTGGTATCCTAGTATATTAAAAGAAATAAAACAAGTAGGCACTAACTAGCCTAGCCATTAAAATTGGATAGCAATACTTAATCCTTCTTACCCTCTTGATTTATATACTTTTAGTGGATGAAGATAATATTTATAGCTAAATTTAATGTAATAGTAGTTCATATAGTGGTGAAAAGGAAGGGTGAATACAACATCTCATAACATTAATACTTGAGTTTTGATCGTGCATATCAACTAGCTCCTTGTATAAAAAATCTTGATGTTTTTTTTTGTTGCACCAAAGGTATTCCCGCGACCTAGCCCAATGCCCAAATAGCCTTTCCTTGGTCTTAATTTTTGCCAATTTGGGGTCTAGCAAGAGCAAGCTAAGGCAAGACTAATCCTCTAAGGATGCACAAAATCACCTACAAAGTCTTGATATTTAACACATATAAGAGGAAATATAGTTCTTAAATTATCAAAATAAGTTGTACTATTTTAGAATTGTTTAATATTCATGTTAACATTTCTTGGAATTATATCATTGCAACTTTCCAAAAACATGAGACTATTTCAACAAACAGAACAAATAGGTCATGCCCAATTAATTTACCTGCCATTAGGACCTAAAATTTGGTTCTCAATATCCCCATAAATTAAAATTTTTAATCCAATATTCAATTCAAAGCTTCCCTTCTAATGTTGAGATGAATATGAGATCTAGAAGTTGACAATAGTGAAGAGGTTTATAGCTAAACTAATAGTTACACTAAAATATCAAGGAGCTATAATATTTATTGGTAGTTTTGAATGAATTTATGTCTTAAAAGAGGACATTCAATAGCTATTGATATTCGGTGTATTTTGTACGTTTGTTTGGTTGCATAAAAGCTTTCATTAAAAGAAAAATTCTAAGAATTGGTTCCAATGGTTCACCACAAAAATAAAAGGGTAGATGTTGAGTGATATTTTTAAGGATCATTAGAGAATCCTAGGTTTTCATATTAAGATCATATAACTTACTCATATTCTCCTCTTAGAAAACATGAAGATCATATTCCAAAGAAAGTACATACAATTTAAAGACCTTTTTTCATATATATATATATATATATATATATATATATATATATATATATATATATATATATATATAGCATCACTTTGGTTTTGCATGAAATGTAACTAGCAATAATGTGAATGATTATCTAAGGCAAAAACATAGTCCTTCATTACAATTATGTATTTATGACAAAATAAAGTTTACAAATAGCTCTACTAGGCACAATGAATATTGCCGACCATATAATAGGTGTTGTAACAAAATAAGAAGAGATACATTGTCATAAATGTGTTTTAAGATTAAGAAAACATAGATCTACCAAAGGAATTATGGGTTAGTAGTCATACCATATAATCTACAATAAAATAAGGAAAAGAGAAAATATGTTTAGTAAAAATTTTATTATCTCCACTATTTACCAATTTTGATGGAGCTGCAAAAAAAAAAAAAATTACTTACATGTCATGCAAAGGATTTTGTATAATATGTAGCCATGAGTATGAAAATAAATAGGAATTGAACCAAAAAAATCGCTCCTAACAAAGAATAAATTACTACCCAATTCAATAGGTCATTCATTTCAAATTAATAATTTAACAAAATTTCTTTTATATATTTCAAGGAATATAAATATATAGCTCTCCCAATTTGAGAATAATTGGCACTACTAGGGAAAAAGTATCCATATCATTTGTTAACCCAAGTATGTGTAGTTTCTTGACATTTATTTGAGTAGAATATGAGACAATTAACTGTTACTATTGATAAATTCCCATACGTCTATGGGATTCATGGATAAATAATCTTATTTATAATATTAATTTTCTCTTAAAGCTACTACTATTATATTCCCTCTCATTTTATTTTTCTATCCTATACTAGAAAACTATATTTAATGACTATCTCTTTTAAAGAACCAAAATCACTATTTACCAAAGATTAAATGCCTTAAAAGAACTATTTATATTAAAGAACATGTTGGAGCAGAGCTCCAAATCACCCAGGAACAACCTCCTGGAAATCAACCCTCGTAGCCAAGAAAATAAAAATCACCAAAAATGTGATTTTTTATTAAAAATCAAGATATTAAAATCCATTATATTGGGTGAGCAACCACCCAATATAGGAATACAAGAAAAAATTAATTAAAAATAATTTTCGCTATGTTAAAACTTAATTACCCTAACACCCCCCTTAAGTGCAACTTAGGGAGAATGCAAATAGAAAAAGGAATCTCTCACAACCGGAGAAAAGAAGGAAAGCCCCATGGGAAAAAACCCATCTCCAAAAGAGAAAAAAGAAAACAAAAAAAAAGAGTCTTTGAAAACTATCCATGCATCTCCTTCGCCAAGTATGATGATGTCACCAACCAATCAGGGACTCGCCTAGAAGATGACAAACTGAGAAAATGTGGAAACATATCATAAACAAAATCCAAAGACGATAAATAAAAGCCTCCAAACAAATTTGAAGAACAATAACAAGCCTCCTAAAAGCCACCAAGACTAAGCTCACACCACCGATCCACAAAGGCTGATCAAAGCCCTCACAAGGCACAAGGGGTCCACAACACAGCAGTTTGAACATGCGGGCTTTGACAATGACTCCATGTGAGTCTTTGCTCACAACAACATTAACAAGTGTAGTGGTATATAACTACTAAAATGTCCTCCCACACCACCAATGTGAGATGAAGTTCCCTCAGACAACTTCAAAGGAGACTCAGGCCCACTTCTTTTCTTATGTAAACAAAGAAGCCCTAAATATTATTTCAATCCAAACTTTATAAGATATAAAGTTCGATTAAGTGCCTTTCTTTAAAAAAAAAACACGCCCAGCCAAGGTTAAAAAAATGTGATGCCTCAAAGAAATCGCTGCCTCTTTACAATTTCACGCGACAGGTAAAAATCCTTCAAGACACATGAAATTCTGCCCAGTGCGTAAGAAAAAAACGTGTGCCCTCTCAAAAACTAAAAATAACAGCTACTTCATGACAAAATCGGGCTTCATACAACATAACGGTTCTGCCAAAAATCTTTGTCAATTGAATGCCTCTCCAAGCAACATCAAGTCACGTCGTCATGCAAATGTGTGGTCTCCAACTGGAAATGAAGTGGCTTCAACACAGAGAATCGGCCTGCAAGAGGACAGAAATCGGCCTCCACTGAAATGACTCCTCCTCCAATAGATCATGCACAAAAACAAGAAATCAGGCCTTCCAAAGCAGAAAATCACGGTTGGGAAGAATGTGATCTCTCCAAACAAAAACGCCTCTGCCCACAAAACAAAACGCCTCCAAATAGCAGTTGTCAACAAATTTCCTCTGAAATACAAATTGTGCAGAAATTAAAGATGCATACCCCAGATTTCCAATTCAATCGACCTCTTCCAATGCTGAATCGAATCTCCAAGATTTCAATCGCACCTAGTGAATGAGACAGATCACATCGCACGCAAGACAAAAATGTCTGAACGACTAGCAATTTGGATTCAGACGCCTCTTAAATAACATGGCTCTGCAGAAATTGTGTCTCAAGTGGGGTACTTGTCCTCCAACAAAATTGAGACCACTTCCAAAGTAATCGAAAATCGTGGCCATGAAACAATAGTAGCAATAGGAAAATAATCGAAGGCAATTTTAAAATTTTAAAAATTTCAAATGCCAAAAAAACAAATCGATCTCACAAATGAATAGGCTAGGCACTTCTCAAGATCTGTTTAGAGAATCAGATCGGTCTGCCAAGGAAAATGTGTGATAAACCTTCTACATCCCTAAAAAAAAGCTAGATTTAACCACACAAAATATGTACAGCAGAAAATTCAATAAAGGTGCAGGATAACACACGGAGGTCTGCCAAAACACTAGTGACCTCAGCTTTGATAAAGTGCAGGCTAACCACACGAAGGTCTGCCAAAACACCAACAGGCAAAAAATCCTCATCGGAAGGAAGGGCAGGAGATCGGCTCTCATACCATGTTGGAGCAAAGCTTCAAATCACCTAAGAACAACCCCCTACAAATCAACCCTCAAAGCCGAGAAAATAAAATTCACCAAAAATTTGATGGTTTATTAAAAGCCAAGATATTAAAATATATTATATTACAGGCTTATAAAGCCATAAAAAAGCCAAATGGGTGAACAACCACCCAATACAAGAATACGAGAAAAAACTAATTAAAAATAATTTTCCCTAAGTTAAAACTTAATTACCCTAACAAAACACATATTCATGACAATTCATACTCAATTTATTCCTAATGGAAAATAATCCTATATAATCCAATATTTCAATTGACAATCCTAAAATGTTAATGAATTGGACTATACAAAATGGAGATGGAAACCTTGAGAAGAATCATAACCTAGTTCTTTGCTTGAAGAAATTCACTTAATTTTAGCTTAAAATGAAAAAAATTAATAATAGAGAGCTTCTCACTATTATTTATGCTAGTACAAAAATCATCAACAACAATATGGTAGCATATTAAAAGTAATGTAGTAACATTTTATAGCAAACTTTTACTATAGGTAACCTATTGTTTGTGTTCTCAATTTTACTTGGAAAAGATTCCAAGCCTTTTTTATCAAATAAAAATAAATTTAATCTACTCTATCATGTCCTATACATTACTAATGTGGCATCCAAGCAATTTCACATTATGAGAAATGATAGCTCAAGGTTACTAGAAAAATAGTGTTGTATACCATTTATCTACTTAGTGTTTCACATTGGGTTTTGCTTAGGAGATTTTTTTGTATTTAGGTCATTTTATCTCATAGCATAAGATGAGGAAACTTACATCATGATCTAATCTAATCCTCACCTAGGGTTTGATCTAGGGTTTCTTTTTTTCTTTTATAATTATTCATTATTCTATATTATATTAATCTAACATTCATTCAATATCATTTTTTTTATAGATAAATTCATTTCTCAAAGGTTGCATAGCACAATCAATGAATTTTTCTCTCTTCATGTGATAGGAATTTTGGTCCTTTGTGATTTCTGGGAGCTTTAGGGTTCTATATACACTCCAACAATGCATAGTGATATTTTATTTTTCTATAATATCCTAGGGAAATAAATCTTATGACTAACTCCTTCAAAGAACCAAAATCTATGTTTTCACGAATTAAATTAAAATACATTAAACAACTATTTCTATTAAAACACAAAAAAATTCTCAATGACATATACTCAAGAAAATTTGTTCATGATTACTCATACCCACTTTATCCTAATGAAGAATGTTCCAATATTATCCAATAATTTTACCTTAATGTAAATAGACTTAATTTTTTAGACCATTTGGATTAATACAAAATAAATATGGAAGCCTACATATTGTGACTTACCAATGTATACTAGCCCAAGAATACATAATGACTTAAATCTTTGCTTCAAGGATATTAGCTTAGAATGGGAAAAACTTACAAATAAATTTAAAATATATATTTTCTTTGCATTACTTAGTGAAAATAAGATTCCCTGGACCAAATTAGTTCTTAAAAATTTGAATTTGAACCTAAACTATATCTAAATTAGGAGAGACTTACAAAATAAGTAGTATTGAAATTTTGGACACATAATTTAAACTAGAAAATTTATAGAATAAGAAAAAAAATATATCTTTTTACTTTCATTTAATAAAAGTGGCTTTCATTGACTAGATTGTGCTCATTCTTAATTACTTTGCTATCAACTTTATTGAGAATAAAAAATACCTCGCATCAGTGTTCAATGCCCATTAATTCAAAAAAATAATGTTAGAAAATGTCTTAGGGTGGAGAGATAAGCCATAAAATTAATAAAAAATCTATATAGGAAATAAGATATTGTTTTCTCAACAATGAGAATACTGCATGCTAATAAAAGGAAAAGCTATATTGTTAAAGAATATCTACCACTTGTTTGAAGAGTGCCAGATTGCTTGCATGTTCCAAACTACTACTAAGGATTGATTGATTTTAATTATTTACCTTTATAGGAATGATTTCGTATGAAATAAGGAACTTTACAAACTAGTTTTAATCTTTACCTATGTCATGTACCCCATTTCAAGTTAAAATAATTAATAATATTAGTTAAGATGGGCATGATAATTGCTAGTTCTTTTTAATACTTGAAATTAAAATTAAAACTAAAAATTACTTTAAATGCTTGTAAAGGAATTTAGGACCCATGGACCTATTTAAAAAAATTATATGAAGAAGAAACCTATCTCCATTGGGGATCATAGAAGATATCATTTTGCATGTAGTTTTTTAATTTATTCAACTTTTTTAAGCAAGGACATCGAAGGATAGAAAACCTTTATATTTTTAGAGGTTTAAGGGCATGAAAACCGTCTTAGATTCTAAATTTAAGATAAATGGTGAAAACCCTTGTTTTCAATTTTGGGTGATTCCATCTAGGGGTCACACTTGTGCTAATCGGTGGAGGAGTTGAAGACACTTTCTAGCTTTCTATATTGTCACTATAGTGATTAATTGAATATTTCATTCTATTTAGCTTTATATGTTGCTATTGAATTCTCCCTACAATGATTTGATTAATATTTTGGCATTAAGAGGATTATATATTATTTCTATAATTTTTTTATCACCAAATTGATATTTTTGGGTAACCCAACATCATATTGGGAGGTTACTACATTGAAGAGTCAAATATAATTTCTTTTTAGGTTTTGAAGAATGGGTTTATTTATTTGGAGGTTATTTTACCTCATTTCTAGTTATTGTACCCCTTGCCTGCATACTTGTACAATGTTTTCCTCCTACGGAGTAATTCTTTATCATTTTGTGAAGTGAAATAATAGAAAAGTATAACAAATTTGTGTAGATTGTTGGAATATTGGTTATAGCTAATTCTCAACTATTTTTAATTCATCAATCCTTTCTCACTAACTACCATACTCTTCCATTATTATGTAGTACAATATCTAAGTTCATTTGTGATGTTTCTAAATGTTCGTAATTCGATTAATTGCGAATTAGTAATCAAAATAAATGAGGAATAGTGTTAGATATTTTTGTATTCATTTGTGATGTAGATATTATGTACTTGAGTTCTTATCATTCATTTTAAATCAAGAATTACTCCTATAGAGTAATTATTGATCCTATCTAGAATGATGTTTAGAAATGTAGAGAAAAACTACAAAAACCCTTTTTCATTATATTTTGATGGATACATGTACCCTATAAAAAATCCCTTGTTTTCATGCTGCCACATATAGTTAATTATAATTATTTATGAGAGATAATTAAGTGTATTTATATTGACACTTTCTAGATGGCGTAGTAAAATTCATAGCCTAGAATGGGAAGAATAATTGTATAAAATGACGATAAATCTTCAAAGTTTTAAAATTCCACCACTAGATGTAAATTAAAACTATACAATGGAAAGTTCTAAAACAAACACACCTCTTGTTGCTTCCAAGCACAAAAGAATAAGCATCTCAACACTAGGAAATCATTAGAAATAGAAAAAAATAAAGATCTTCCACATAAAACTATACAACATAGACTCAAATGTAAACCACATACAATCTTGCTCCCTAATTTAGCTTATACGTGTTGATACAATGGCAAAAATTGAAGATAATGTATTTCTTTTTAAGAATTATGATAATTAAGACCATAACTGTCCTTCTATATATATATATATATCAGCATTCAATGCTCTTTTAAGCCTTGTGTATGATTCTACATTCTATATTCATGTGTATTAGGGTGGTGACCACTAGGACACATTACAAAATTATTTTATTCTTTTTGCTTTGATGATATCAATACTTTGTTCCAAATCTCTCATTCTAGTACAAGCTAGCTAAGTACTTCAACATACCAACATATTTTCATATATATACATGTAAATATGAGAAAATAAATTTAATTTTTGTTATTTAAAATTTATAAATTCAAAAAAAAATTAAAACAAACCTTTGTAAAATTTAAAATACAATTATTTTTAAAAAATAAAAAGAAACAATATTTAGATTAACTATTCTCCATACAATTTTTTTTTTGATAAATTTATAAAAAATACAAAATATCAATAAAGATAAGAAAACAACACTAGTAAAATTGACACGTACACAAATTTCACCATTTCAAAATCTAATTTCATCAAATTCTACTAAATTTGGTAAGTAGAACTAACTTGAAGAAAATTGAAATAAAAATAGAAATAAGAATAGTCATACGAGTAATAGGGATGGGTATGAAAAGTTTAGAATAAAAGCAGGGCTCGATGCATGTAAGCTGGATCCAACTGCTTTTGCTAAAACCAATTTATGCCCAACTTTGGAAAGAAGCAAACAAATAAGCCGTCTAAAGCCTGGACTAATTTTTAAATCGCTTTGGCTCGATTATATCAATATAATTCAACGTACATAACAAAACCACTTCAAAATCACTTGAAGCGAGGAATCTCGTTGGGCCAGGCTTTCGACCTACAAAAACCCTAAAAAGAAAAATATTCCTTTAACCATTGGTCTGTGGTTGAGTGTTTGCTAATGGACGACTTCCTTTAATAAGAACAGGACAATTGAATTCTAACCATTGGTCTGTGCTTTGAGTATTTTGAAAAATATTCTTCTAACCACCAGTCTCAGTCTGAGTCTGTGGTTGAGTGTTTGTTAATGGATCAGAATTACATCAAAGTTGTTGAATAAATGGGAGAGGTGATTATCAAATTGAATATCAGATCGATATCTCATAGAATATTTTAAACCTCACAGATTTTGAATTTCTTCTATTCTATTAAAACTGAACTATGAGAAAAAAATCACTAATGAGAGGTTTCATTCTCAGTAGAACACTTTATACTGTATCAGACTATATTTCTAAGAGTATGAAAAAGATTTATAAGGGCAGCTTTTCTGATTCGAAACTCTTATATCGTACAGATGTAAGGACTAAATTATGCTTCCCCTCTGCAACCAAAGAAAAATTAAACTTCGACACTTAAAATTATATTATTTTCACAGTCTACGGTCTCAATACACTTTGAAAATAATAAGTCCTGGCACGTCCATAAAAGTATTTATACGTTCCAGAGCTGCCAATTGCCCCAACATCTAAAGCTTTCTCATATAAAGAAAACACAGATAACCTGAAAAAATAAAATAAGAAGTTTCTCCTTCTTAACGGGAAGACAATACGAATGGTTAAGGGGTCTTACACCACAAAATAATACAGCCATCTTTTGAATTTTTCATTGCAGGATTTGGGCGGAGTGGTCATTTGAATCCGAGCCAAGCGGCCAACTGTGAAGGATTGTAAATGTCAGGTATGTGGATGTCACCAGAGCGGAGGAAATTGGTGGTTAGAGTAGAGTACAGAGCTTCCTTTTCTCTGGCAGCTTCATCAACTCGGAGCTTCCTCTTCAGCTGAGCGGTGTCCGGATCCTGCGTTGGCCATGGTTTCCCCAGCAATGTCCCGCGTGAGAGGTACTCCCTGGCCAGAAAACAGGCCAGTCGCCAGTTAACTGGTTTGGCTGGCGAGGGCAGCAATCTCGGCGGAGGCATTTTGTGCACGTTGGACGTGTTTGCGAGGGTATTCAACACCGCCGACGGCAATTGGCTTGTCCTGCCAGATCCGTGGCCCTGGGAAGAGATGAAATTTGAGCTGCTGTTATTATTTATAACATGCTCTGTGTTCTTGTGTAGCCTCATCTTCTTGGACGTTATGCCTCTTCGCCTGTCGTCTTCCACAGAGGGGTTTCGTTTTCTACAGTCTGCCAGTTTCTTTCGCTGCTCTTGCTGCTGAGGCATGGGCCGGTACATGTAATATTTCATGGGCAGATCCGGAACTGAAAGGTACATGTAATTGTCCATGGCAGATCTGGGATTGAAATCAAGGCTCCACGGGATTCGAACACGAGAAGTTGCAGATTGGTGGATATTGTTCCATGAACCCCTTCAAGGGCGAATAGAATTTGGGGAAGATGGGTCTTCTTTACCAGTAGTTCGCCAAACTGTCGGCTGTCGAATGTTTCAATAGAATCTTTTACCTGGCCATACATGTAGACAACAAAATTAAAGAATAACCGTCCGACCAAATGACAACGAACTAGCTTCCCTCTAAATATAAACCCCCACATCGCCCCTTCGTAATTTGAGGTACTGACCCCGGCCCGGGTTTGGGTATATATACACTGTTGTGTATCCATTCTCAAGAATGTACATTTGACCCATAGTATTTATTAATTTATTGAAAAATTAGAAAAGAATGTTTTTTTCATTTCCAATTAATTAAGAAATACGGTGTATTTGCTTTTAGAAAGTGGATTCTTTTATCAAATTTAGGTATTATGAATAAGGTAGTGAATTTAAGAGTTTGGATGCATTATGAATTATTTTTTTGGAATTAAAGAATACTACAGATAAATATTTTTAATTGATTTCAATAATTAAAAGAAAGTTGTTTATTTTTCGGATGATAAATTTTAATTCTAATTAAGAATATAATTTGTTATATGTGATGGAAATAAAATGATAAAATTTGATTTCAATTGTTCTTATAATTTGGTATATCATTCATGTCTTGGTGGACTTAACCATAAGAGTTGTGAATCTAGCCTTCCATGCAAATTTGACATGTAACTCGCAAGAACGAACCTACAACATTGTGGACTTCTACAACCTATGTCACCCAAAACTTAAATCATAAATAAATGCACATAGAATGCGCTTAAATGTCACATAGCAACAAATTATGTGAAACATATACCGAATTGGCAAATAGTGAGAAATAAATGGGTAGGAATTGACCAAATCTTAATTTTATTTTAAAAAAAAATCAAACCTATGGGTATAAGATTCATCTCATGCTCACAACATTGACAAGACAACATAAGATCAAGGTGGGGAGTAAATGTCTAGAACATGGGTTATAATGTTAGATATATGGAAATATGTGTAGATATATAGATAATATAACACCAAATATGAGAGAATGATTAAATAGGGATTAATAACAACATGGGAGAATGAGCTCAACATTTCCCATGAGTGTCTAATTTTTCAATGAATGATTGTATTAAGTCATTCCATTAAAATGGACCTAAAACTAAATAATAAATAGCATGGGTATGCAAATTTCACCATTTTCATGTTTTTCCTACATTATAAGGTGCTTTTGATCCCTAGAATGATCATGTATCTCAAAAGCATGTTTTGGCACTCAAAAAAATGCATGAAAAGTAAATATATAGACATAAAAGGAGAATGGTGTCGATATAAAATAATGGACCCCTCTAGATCTAATCATTTAAGTCCATCCTTTTGAATGTGTTCTTGTGAAAATAGTAAAATATGTCTCATAAGAATTTTATGTCACACAAGTAAAGATAAATATGTTTCCAAGTTGAATTCTACTAGCATTAATCAATAGAGAAAGAGAGGTAAAAAATTTTGCATGTTCAAAAAGTTGTATCATAATGCTTCATTTAGTATTTTAACCATAGGATGGCATGACATATTAGGCACTATCATTTTAATGGTTGACCTAGACATGATGATGAGTCTCTATATGGGCACTTGTAACACTCTAAAATTTTGATATCAAGGTGTTAATGACAAAAAATGCTCATCTTCAATTGTTTGTATCTATCAAATGCAAGAAATTGGGGAGGAAAAAATACATGAAATATAAAAATAAGAAAATCATATAACCAAATAAGTCATGTAAGTTATATCATTATCATGAATGCATCATGTAAAACTTAGAAAAATTATGTCAGATAACATATGTGAGAAACACACATGAGCTAGAGATAAGTGTGAAGCAATATGAAATTTACCCCTAGTGTAGATAAGTGAAAAATTGTGGTGTGGACCTAAATAGCTAGAAATCCCCATGTAAGAAAATAAGACACTATGCTAAATGTATGCCCCATTGCGGCATCCAAGAGAATGAGCATACAATGGTTGAGGTAAGATAATAGATCCCTAGAGGGCATGTGCACAAAGATGAGGGATCAAAATGTGGCCACCACTTTTTGCTCCATCGAAGGAAAAATCATTAGAATCCACTCACATTATGACTAATAAAAGTAAAAAAGTCAAAGTCCAAGCTTATTTGAGTTCAAACCAATTTTTTCCAATGCTCTAACATGAGTGAGGAAATGTACAAGCATATTTATAAAGCCTTTGATTGGATTGAAGCTAACATGATGTCACGATGACATGAGTGATATAAAGGAGTTATTTTTTATGCTTTTAGTAGTTTAAATGATCTATTTTATCATTTTTTCATTCAATATTTTTAATGTTGAGTAATTAAGAATTCTTCAACACTGTCAAACCTTAATTCACCAAATTATATGGATGGGGGAAATATCATTTAAGAGTAGATAAATTTGAACCTTCTTCAAAATTATCCCTCTATTCAGGTTACCAAACTTATCAAATATAAACAAAATTGTTAAGTAAAGCTAAGACGGACAAAAAACTCCAAAATTGGTTGATACATTACGAGATTCAAATACAAATAGTTCACATTGGAAAGTACCCACCACATCTTTGGAATCTATTAGTCATCATATAAATAATTTTAGTAGAAAAAAACATATGTGTCAATCATAGAGATAATTTATAGTAATTTGATTCAACAAAATTTCCCTACAAGAAAGTGAAAGAGAAGAAAAAATTTAAAATTAGTTTTTGTATACTTTTTATTAGTATGATACCCAATGCACCCATGCAGAAAAGTCGCAAGAGATTCCCTATTCAATGGTGTTTTTAACACCTAAATTCATCCATGCATGACCATATTGGACTTTAACTTATCCTATCCATTAACTAATTAAATAATTATTATTTACCTTTATCACTCATGACATTTATTTAATTAAGTTTAATCTTATATCCCAAAAGCTTCAACTAAGTCAATTAACTAACACCTACATAATTAATCAATTTAGGATAATTGATATTCATTAATATTCCTCCAATATTTAATTCCACAATATCCCCAATCCATCAAATTTGAATCCTTTCGGTTAATCTATTCATATATATTAAAATATAAGCTCGTTGTCATCTAACAAGTGTCACTATCTCCTTCACTATTGCAATTTAGCAATTTTTCTTTGTGTTTTAGCACTTTTATGGATAATTCAATGCTTTTGTGCACAAATCAATACTTACATGTTCTTAGTCCTTTTTAGAGTTCATTTACATTTTTCTAAATTTTGTTTACTAATTTGTTGACTTTTTTTCTCCATTATGTAACATCCTTGTGCCATTTCATCATTTCTATACTTTTATAATATCTTATTTGTAGGATAACATGTTTTTGTCATGTTCTTTTTCCAACATAGTTTCACGCTGTTGTTTTATGTTTTAGTGCTTCTATGGATAAATCCATGATTTTGTGAATCAACACTTCTACAAATCAGCACATGCATGGATAAGTTCTTCTACCTTAACATTTAGTTCTTTCATAGCTAAGAAATTTATTGATATTCTTTTATCATTTTCCATTTTCATCTTTTTTTGGTTTTCACTTTCTATTCATGTACTAATGTTCTTCCCATGTGACATTTTCACCATTTCTAACATTATATTTTTTGGTCCCTACTCCTTTTACAAAAAAATAGTAATGTATGTTTTCTACTTCATGTAGGTTTCTATTTCAATATGGTTATCCTATGTTTCAGTTAATACATAAAATAATGCATTCACAAATCAACACATTCATTGACTAGCACATTCACATATCAACACGAAGTTCATAATTTTTTCTCATAAACATCAAATATTGTTCATTATTTTTGGTGTCCTTAAGAATTTAGTATTACAATTTTATAGTATATCCTTGTTTATGTAGCTTAAAAATGTTGTCCCAAGAAACATCTTTAAATGACTAGCACATTTATGGTTGTAACTGTACATTTGTCCAAGGCCTTATCATTTGATAAGCCTTAGTTGCACAGTTAATTTTGAAAGGTTAATAAATAATTTTTTTATCATGTCTTCGAGTGAGTGGTGTGCATTCTTTCCTCTTGCACCTTTATGTAATCTTGAGGAGAAAAAGTATCACCTACTCTCTTTTCTATTCTTTTGTTCCCAAGTAACCTAATGTGTTTATGCTCTCAGGTAAAAGCGTAAAACTATGTCACTCTTTTCTAAAGGAATCAACCAACCTTGATCCAAAATTTTAACTTGAATCACTAAAAGGTGACATATATGTTTTAAATTTTGAAACAATGTAAAATAATAAAATGTTTATCTTTTACTATATTTTATGTTTTTTTAAATTAAAATATTATTTGAAAATAGTTATTTATAAAATTCACAGTATAATTTTGTTGATAAAATGCTGAAAAATCAAGTTGAGACGCTACTCTTTATATGGTTTTTTTTTTCCCTTTAACATTTTTTGTGTATTTATAAGTTAAAAATTTAGTGCATTGTGTTAGAGTAAATAGCAGATTTACCTTAGGCTTAAGTTTTAACTTAGGAATAATTATGCATTGGTTATTTGGGTGGTTTTTTCCCATAGCGTAGTTTTTCACCCATCTTTGTTTTTCATGGCTTTATAAGCCTGTACATTATGTAAATTTAATCATCTTAGTATTTTCACTCCTTATTTGGTGAAATGGCCTCATGTCTCTCTCATTTTTTGTGAAGGTTTTCTAGAGTTGATGATCTTGGGTTATTCACTCTATCATGGTATTAGTGCCTCCCAGTTTGCAGCATCCTTCCTCAAGAGTTTTCACTGGAGTACTTGACATCAATCTAACTTTTTTGGCATTTGAAATTTCTTTAAATTTCAAAGTTTCCTTTCAATTTTTCCTAAATTTTGGCGAATGCACTTGTAATCTGGGCATGAGTTTGCATTTGGAAGCATCATTCTGGGGAAGCAACTTTTTCCAAAGCATGATTTTTTGTTTGAAGGCTACCAAATCCTCATCTGAGGTGTGATTTGTCTCATCCATAGGGTGAATGGCTATTGGAGGCATTGAAATTTTCTCAGAAAGGTTCGATTTGATGATTGAAATCTTCTTGACTTTGAGGCAGTGATTCCTGAAGAAAAGGTGCGATTTACAATTGCTAGTGTGATTCATGTGAGTAGAGGCCAGTTAAATTTTTGCAAGCCCAATTTCACTGTGTGATTCCTATTGAGGGAACTCATGTTCTCTTTGGAGAGGCAATTTCATTTGCATTAGAGGGTGTATCTCTCTGTCAAGGCTAGCTTTCTACTATGATCTAGGTTTCATTTCTTTTTCCTTGTTGAAGGCTCAATTTTCCTCTAGAGGGTGTGGTTCTACTTGTTAGAGGCACAAATTCAAATTTGTGCAAGGAGTTGATTCCTTGGTGGCGATTCAACACCTTGCCTAGCATTTTCTTTGTTTAGAGGAATTCAACCCGAGGTTGTAATCCATTTAGTGGTTGTGCATCTTCCTGAAGAGGCCCGATAGAACCTAACAAGAGAATTTTATTAGTTTGAAGGAACACTTTTCACTAAAAGACGTAATTCCTCCTAGGTGATTTCCATTACCTCTAAAGCACGATTTTTAGCCATATGTTTTTTCTAGGACAACATCATTTTTCTACTCGAGGAGATGCATTGAAGATTTTATTTGGAGGGCCAATTTCATTGAGTAAGAGGGCATGAATAAAATTTGTAGCAAAATTTTCTTTTGTCTTGGAGCCACTATTTGAATTAAGGCCACAATTATTTTCTATTCTTGGAGGTGTGACTTCTCCTTGCTGGTGATTCTATGTCTCATGGCTACAAATTTGGAGAAATTGCAATTCCATTAGAATCATTTAAATCAAACTTTATATTTTATAAAGTTTTCCCTAAATATTTAGGGTTCAAGATGTTGTGCAACAAAGTGTGTGGGGCCAAGTTTCTTTTGAAGTTGTTTTGAGGGGATCATTATGCAAAATTGGTTGCGAGGGGAAGCTTTTTGCTCATTAAATATCTTTACAATGTGTTTCCTTGTTGTGTGAAAAGGATCACCTTGGTAAGAAAAGGCTTGCCTATATGGGGAAAAGTGTTCTTTGCCCAAACGTTTCGAGGATCTTCAAATTGGTCTATTGTGGATTTACTTGTGAGGTGGTGCCCAAGTGGATTGCATGTAAAGGTTCCCTTATTTTGCTCAAAATTTTCAGCCTTATTTTATGCATTATTGCTTCCTAAATTATTTTTGGAAGGCTTTTTTTTTGGGAGTTTCTATTTGTTGAAGGTTATTGTCTTTGTTTTTTTTAGAGATTTGTCATACTTGATTATGGGATTTTCATTGCATCCTACTATGATTATGTTGGAAAGGGGAAACTATACACATTGGAGAGATGGTATATTGAGGCACTTGAGATGGCTTCATCTTTTGCCATATCTATATAATCTTGTTCCCCTTCCTGGTATTGATAGTAAGAATTTTTCATGGAATTGCAAAAGGGATCATGTCCTAGGAGAGTTATTACAATGCATATTGATGATGCCACTTTCGATGCTATTGATCAATTTGAGTGTCCATATAATCTTTGGATAAAAAATTGGGAAATACATGAATATCTTGATATTTAGCCATTCCCAGATGATCTTGTTTCAGATTGTCTTGTTCCTCTTCATTTCTTAGACAGGATACCATATGATCATGCTACTATGTAGGATTTTGAAGTGTTGGAATACTTTGAGTCTTTAGATGAGGATGACGAGGGTTCTTCAGATGCTCCTTCTTCTCCATCAGGGACAGTTGGTGTCCCTTCGCCTTTAGAGATATGTTGTGTAGAGTCATTGATTGAGACTCCTATCATTCCTGTTCTATAGGAGCATTCATTTTGTGTTGATGATTCATTGCGCACATCCAATGATTCATCACAACTAGTATTTCATTGTGTTCCTGATTGGGATTCGTATTTGTTAGAAATTGGTTCATTTTTTGTAGAATCTCATATTTCTAATTTGGAGGACACATTTTAGGGGTTATCTCTCTTATTTAATGATACTTGTGGTACAACTATTGTCACCCCATTTTAGTCTTTGGATATTGTTTAGGATCGGTTTGTAGTGGTACCTTATTTGTCACCTTCTATTGTGATTAGGCATGTTCTTGATTGGTCTGTGACATCATCTTCCAAGGTCTTAGTAACACATGAACAGATTTCAGAGACATCATCATACATATTCATGCTTCTTTGTGAAGCATACCTGCATTTGTATTTGGTTTTGTTTCTTCTGAAAGGGAGACAAGTTATTTGTCGACATTGGATCATGTTTTGTCTTCAGGCACTTACCATTTTTGTAGATGATTACAAATTGTGGGGGCGCTATATAGTCTCTCTCTCTTTCCCTCCTATGGGGGGCTGTTGATTCTATATATATGATGTATGTAGTTCTTGGGGGTGTGATTGAGTCCTCCATCCATACATTTCTTTTTTTTTCTTTTCTCTCTATTAGAGAGGGGGTTTTTCCCATAGGGTTTTTCGCCTTTTCTCTAGTTGTGAGAGATTTCTTTTTTGCACTGTAAATGGGTACCTAACATGGTTATGTAGTGGGGATCCATACTGCATCTTCATATTTGTATTTAAATTCTCAGTATGTTGCACTTAAGTGGGGGTGTTAGAGTAAATAGCATATTTACCTTAGGCTTAAGTTTTAATTTAGGCATAATTAGGCATTGGTTATTCGGGTGGTTTTTTCCTGTAGGGTAGTTTTTCACCCGTCTTTATAAGCCTACACATTATGTAAATTTAATCATCTCAGTATTTCCACTCCTTATTTGGTGAAATGGCCTCATGTCTCTCTCACTTTTTTGTGAAGGCTTTTTGCAGTTGATGATCTTGGGTTATTCGCTCTATCACGTTGATTTATTTGTTTGTATCAATTTTGATAATTATTTAAATGTATGTTTGTATTGAAAAAACAATTATTTCCATGGAATGCCACCTTTTTTCTTAACTATTTATTCGAAATAGGAAAAAAATTATACCATCTTGGCATAGAATCTTTGTCTAGTGCACAATATTTTTTTCAAATTTTTAAAAATAAATTTTACTATTTTTTCCTGAGAGGATAATCAACCTTATATTTTGGTTTTAATAACCAACTTTAAGTAAAAATAAAAGAGAAAATAAGGTAATTGCATGGAAATATGGGACCAAAAAGAGGTCTAAGTAGCGAATTTTTATTTGAAATTAGGAAAGAATGATCTTGGATGAGAAATTTATGATAGTTACACTCAAAATTTGAAGATGCAATGAAAAATGAGTCATAGTTCTTTGAATCTACTTTCTAATTTATTTATTTTTAAATGGTAGAGATTAAGGGATTAGAAATAGGGGCCACACAAATTCGTCCTATTTTTTGAAAAAAAAAACATAACATAGCGTCTAGTGTTACCCCCCTAAAATGTTAACTATTTTTTAATATTTCAAAATTACTTTTTAGTGAGAAATTTCCTAACACCATGTAGTTTATGCCCATTTTTTTTTCTAATTTTTGAAGTGGAAACATACTAAAATATATATATTTTCATTTAATATTTTAATCTTAATTTAAGTAGAATGGAGGTACCAATGCTACCATTTTGTGGCTATGCTAGGACTTCAGAATATAGCTCCTCCATGGATGTCATTTCTTCCTACTCTAGTGACTTTTCTAGAAACCGCCTACCTCCTCTCTCCTCTACAAATGATATTCTATTGGTCAATGGCTACAAATTGCTCTTGATCCTTCATCTGTGTAGCCCTAACACCTACTCATGGCATCCCAATAATTTGTTGAGAATGCATGGTGCTAGGTACAACTTCAAGGATTTTTTAATTTGTGGTGACTAGGAAAATCATGGTAAAGGATGGAAATGAAAGGAAAAACACCCATTTTTAGAAGATTTCATTCCCCTATGAAGGACCATCTATACATTGGATTGGAAAAGGATGATCAAGGGTTTGACTACATGGGTAGGATATTTTCCATTTACCAGTGCAAATCCCTTTTTTTATGATTTTAAGCAACTCCAGAGATTAGTGTGGATGGGGAACTTTGTAATATAGAGTAATCTCTATAAAAAATTCCCTCATATGTAGAGTCAACATGACTTGGTTGAAATTGTGAAACCTTCACACCTGGATTTTAAAATATTGGAAGGATGGTATGGAAGAAGAAGCAATTATTTACTCCTATACAAGGGGATTTTTTAATTTTAGAATTTTAATCCATTGAAGACAAAGAGAAGGTTCTAGAGCATTAACCAAGGTCCCTCAAAGGAGTTTTCTTATGCCTAAGACCTTGGTTTCCATCCTTTGACCCTAGATCAAACACTTTTTCTACTACATATTCATGGGTGTGCCTACCATATCTTCCATTCCAAATCAAAGAGCTTGCAAGCAATTTGTAATGGCTTAGGCAAGTATCAATACATCTTTGAGTAAGTGCAAGAAGTTGGGTCCACAAAGAGGGGGAGTTTTGGCCAAAAATTTGAGAAATTCTAATCCACTATAAAGTATTAATAAATATTATTCAATAATGAGATCAACATTATCTTGGTTTAATAACCAAGTGTATATTATAATATATAAAACAACTACTAATTAATATACTAAAAATATGTGTTTGATTTTATATCCGTCCACCTTTTTATTAATATGTGCAATATTAAATTATAAATGATAATCTGCATATTTATTCATAAAATATATAGTAAAGATAATATTTATATGCAATAAACTGCTATCATGAACAATAATCCATTTTAAAATATCTAAATTAGAAACCTCCCTTAAAAATCCACTAGATACGAACTAAGCCAATTTTCAAGACATCAAATACTTAAAAGCGACTCCAAGTAAATAAAATATTAATACGTAAAAAAAACAAGTAATAACTCTATGTAAAGTTATGAAATGGATTCAATTTACATATGGTGTTTCATCGTATCTAATAATTCCATTTTTTATACCACATAAATAGAAAGAGATACAAATGGATCAGATAATTTCAACTAGAAGTTAAAAATGTTGAAAATTTGAAGAAGTATTTTCAATCATCTATTAAATGAGGAGAAATTTAAGAGTTTGGCATATTATAAATCAATTGAAATGAAATTTTTCTATTTTTGAGGGATGAGATATAATGAGTTCATACAAATAACTGATTTATTATAAAAGTGATATCCTCTTCTCACTAAACTTGACACTTGACACCTAAAAATATATGATCCAGTGATGTAAGATATATACATTTCCTTTAACTAGTAGCCTTTCAATTAAAAAATATAGGAATGGAAAATAACCTCCATTTTTTGAATTAAAATTTACTTAACCAAAAAAGCCTAAATTCATGTAACAATAGGATCTGTCCAAGTAGAATTGAGAAAGTAAACAATTGATAGCTTTTTATTGCAAGTAGTAGGGTGTTTCTAATAGAAAAAAGTACAAACAATAATCTATTTAAATTTAATATGCTCTATCATGCCCTAAGCATTAATAAGGTAGCTTCCAAACAATTGTTCACTATGATAAATGATAACTCAAGATTGTTAGAAAACTGATCTACTTTACAACTTGTCTACTTGGTGTTTCACATTGGGTTTCTCTTTGGATATATATAGTGATATTTTATTATTTTATATCCTATAAGAGGAAATGAAACTTATGATTAACTCCTTCAAAGCACCAAAATCTAAGTTTCTACAACTTAAAAAGAAATACCATAAAAAATCATTTCTAGTAAAGCATATAATTTATCAATGAAATATATTCAAGAAAATGGGTTCATGATGATTCATAGTCAATTTATCCATAAGGAAAATAGTCTTCTATTATCGAAGATTTTAATTTAAATGAAAATAGACTTTGCTATTTAGACCATTTGGAATAATACAAAATGCAGATGGAAGCCTACACATTGTGACTTACCAAAGTAGAATAACCTAAGAATACATAGTTACTTAAACCCTTGCTTTAATGATATTACCTTAGAATGACAAAAACTTAAAAATAAATTAAAAAATATTTGTTCACCATTATTTATAGCATCCCTAGGCCAAATCATTCCTCAAAACTTTGAATATGAACCTTAAGTAATCCTCAATTAGTAGAGATTAAAAAAATATCCAATATTGAAATGTTGAGCACATAATTTAAAATTTAAAATTATATAATAAAAAAACTATATATTTTTACCTACATTTACTAAAAGTAGATTTCATTGGCCAAATTGTACTGATATCTGATTACATACATCTTAGGGTGGAGAGAGAAACTAGTAAAATAGTTTTTTTTATAGGAAATAAAATGATTTCTCAAGAATGAGAATATTGAATGTTAGTAAAAGGAAATTACACTCAAGCTATTGTTAAACAACATCTACAGCTATGTGCAGGATCATGATGGACCAAAAAGTGGCGATATGATGGGTATGTGGCTGACAACTTTTTTCTACCCAAAAGTGATGAAACAAAAAGGGTTTTTAAAGGAGATTCTAAACTTTCCACCAATATAAATTATGTTTTACTTTGAATTTAATAAATAATTATTATTCATTTTCTATTTCAATTACGACTAAAGTCATGATTGATAGGTTGATTGAAAAACATTTATAGCTTTCAAATGGTATCACATTTTTTGAATTTGAAACATGTGTCACATTCTATGCTTCACATACTATAGGATTAAAAAAAAATGAATTTCATAGATTTTTGACCAAGTTAAGGTGGTCAGAAATACGAGTTTTTATATTTTTTTAAAGTTGTAATAAAAAATTCATAATTAATTATTTACTTCGAAAAAAATTACAAAAAAAATGCATCACATCGAGACATGAGTCCTCTACTTATATCTAAAATCTTATAAAATAATATTATCATTTTATTGTGGTTAGGTGGTGAGACGGACACCTACTTCTTATTTTTTCCCTAAAATTTAAGTATTACTCCATTGAAATTTCAAATTTTCACTAAATAGATTTTTTTTCTTAAATAAACCTAGTAGTTTAGAAACTCCATTCAATTTTCTATAGATTCTATTCTTACATATTTTTGAAATAATATAGATAACTTATTCAAATTTTTATGTCAAGTTGCCTAACACTAATTTTTTTAATTTTTTCACCACTTAAGGGCCTATTTTTTCCATGATGATCTTGCACATACCTCTACCACTTCTTTGAAATTTGTCTTGCTTAAATGTTCCTAATCAATATTAAGGCTCAAGTGATTTGAAATGTTGACCTCTATAGGTTTAATTTCTCATGAAATAAGGAACCTTACAAAATGGTTTTAATCTTTACATATATCATATCCCTCTTTTCAGGTTAAAATAATTAATATTATTATTTAAATTGGGCCTAATAATTGTTAAGTCTTAGGGTAGCTTAATAATATTATTTCAATTAAAGTAAAAGTTGGTTTAAAACATAAATAGTAAAATAAAATTATTTTTAATACTTAAGATTAAAAAATATTTTAAATACTTCAAAGAGAATTAAAAAAGTTTATATCATGGAGGCACATATCTTGATCGGGGGATCATTCAAGTTATCCTTTTACATTCAATTTTTAAATTTATACAATTTTTCAATCAATGGCATCTAAGGATGAAAGTCCTTGGTTTTTTTGGGGTTTGAGAAGATGAAAACCTTCTTGGATTCCATATTTGAGATCAATGACAAAAACACCTATTTTCCATTTTAGGTGATTCCATCCCGGGATCACACTTGTGCTAATTTTTTGAGGATTTGAAGACACTTCATAGCTTACTGCAATTTTTCTATAGTGTTTTTTTGAATATTTGATTCTTTGGAGGGTTATATTTTCCTACTATAGTGTCAATATACTAAGTTGATGAATAGTTTGACATTTTGTTGTTTGCATATTAATATTACAATATTTTAACACCAATCAAATATTTTATTGGTGACCCAACATCAATTTGGGGGACTAAAACATTAAAGAGTCAAATCTAAAATTATATTGTAGGTTTTGAAAACTAATTTTATTTGTTTGGAGGCCATTTTAATTCATTTAAAACTATTGTATCCATTGCAAGCATAATCATATAGTGTTTTCCTCTCATGGAGTACTTGTTGATCATTTTCGGAAGTGAAATCATTCAAAATTCAAATCCAATCTGTGTAGATTGTTAAAGGATTAGTTACATTTAATTCTCATTCATTTTTCATCAATCAATCCTTGGTGACTAGCTACCATATACTTCCAATATTATGTTGTACCATTTTCATGTTCATTTATTTTTATTATAGTGTTTCCAAAGTTTTTGAATTAGATTATTTAAGAATTAGCGATCAAACTCAAAGAGGAACGATGTTAGAGATTTATATATTGATTTTAGATCCATCTAATGTACTTGAGTTATTATCATTCATTTCCAACAAAGTTTTACAATCAAATTTAATATAATAGTTAGTGTTAATATTCTAATGTTTGTTCAAGCTTAGATTTATCATGTATTGGTGTCTTTTGAATGTGTGTATCATTGTGTAATTTCATTGGGGTTTGAATTAATTTCTTAGTAGTAGAATATTGTTCTTAATCATTTGATAACTCAAAACATAGAAAATTCATTCAAAAAGCTTAGGATATTTGGGAAATACTTAAAAGGGGATATCACAACCTACCCTATTTTTCCATTGGACGTGTATTTTTTATTTTAACAAATATAATAATATTTAACTATCCAAACATAAAATCAACTAGTAGAAGAATAAATTCAAGATAAGCTATTAACTGTCAATATTGACATGGTGTGATGGTTTAAAGGTGGTATTGTTGTTCTTGCCACCAAGGTTCAAACCCTGTTGAGGTGATATTGTTGAATGGTTGTATTCCGGTTCATAGCTCCAGTCAAAAGCGTTTACCCCTTGAATAAAAAAAATATATATATCAAGATAAGCTATTAACTATATGAAAGAAAGGAAGTAAATGTTCTACTATCATAACAATCTAGACAAACAATAAGAAAAAAAATGCATAGTAAAAAAAATCAGAATCCCTACCAAAAGAGGAGACTAAAAATGTTGTTCCACATTCCCAAAAATATGACAAATACAACTTAAAGTAGCTAATTAGAATACAACTATTTTGAAAAAAAAAAAAAAAACAAAACAAAATTATTCCCTTTTGATATAAAAGCACGATTCGATGCATATAAAGCTGATTCAACTGCTTTTGCTAAAACCAATTTCTGCCCAACTTTGGAAAGAAGCAACCAAATAAGCCGTCTAAAGCCTGGACTAATTTTAGATAGCTTTGGTTCGATTATAACAATATAACTCAACGTATATGACAAAACAACGTTAACTGACGTAAATTAACTTCAAAGTCACTTGAAAGGAGGAATCTCGTTGGGACAGGCTTTGGACTTACAGACCCTAAATAGAAAAATATCCCTTTAACCATTGTTCTCTGCTTTACTGTTTGCTAATGGACGACAACTCCCTTTAATAAGAACACGACCATTGAATTCTAACCATTGGTCTGTGGTTTGAGTATTTTGGAAAATATTCTTGTAACCACCGGTCTTAATCTGTTTGAGTGTTTGTGTTAATGAATGATTTTTTAATGAGAATTGAATCAAAGAGGGTTGAATGAATGACCTAATTCATTATCAAATTCAATCTCAGATCACCACTTAAAAAGTAAAAATAACAAAATCTGATATCTCATAAACTATCTTAAACTTCACAGATGTTGAAAATCTTCTAAACCACTAAATTTTTAATAATAAAAAAACATCACCAATGGAAGATTTCATTGTCAGTACAACACTTAATGTTGTATCACACTATATTTCTAAGAGTATGAGAAAGATTTATAAGGGCAACTCTTCTTATTTGAACCTCTGATCTCCTACAGATGAAAGGACTAAATTATGCTTCTGCTTTGCAACCAAAGAAAAATTAGCCTTCGACACTTAAATTATATTATTTTCACAGTCCACAGTCTCAATACGGTTTGGAAATAATTAAGTCCTGGCACGTCCATAAAAATATTTATACGTTCCAAAGCCGTCAATTGTCCCAATATCTAAAGCCTTCTCATACAAAAATAAATCTGTCACAACAGATAACCTGAAAAACAAAAAGAGGAAATTTCTCGTTCTTGACAAAGAAAACAATAGCAATGATTAAGAGGTCTTACGCGACCAAATAGGACAGCCATCTTTTCGATATTTTCATTGCAGGGTTTGGGCGGAGTGGTAATTTGAATCAGAGCCAAGCGGCAAACTGTGAAGGATTAAAAATGTGGGGTATGTGGATGTCACCAGAGCGGAGGAAATTGGTGGTGAGAGTAGAGTAGAGAGCTTCCTTTTCTCTGGCAGCTTCATCTTCTCGGAGCTGCTTCTTCGGAGGATAGTTGTGGATGATGTTATTCAATGAGAATTTTTTTTAGAAAATTTCCAAGTTACTATATTTCTTTCCATTCTTTACCTATGAGTTACATCAGAGAGAACCCACAAAAGTTAGTATCCAATATGAACATGTTGAAGCTGTAATTAACCAATATAAATTAGAAATTTTAATCTAATTTTTTTTTCTATAATGAGTACTATTTTACTCTAATGAGTATTATCATTGTAAACCACTATAGAGTATTAATAAAATATTAATCAATGGTGAGATCAACTTTATCTTGGTCTAATAATTAAGTGTATATTGGTTTGAATGGGTAGTAGAGTTGGCTTGGGCAATGGGTTTGCTCCCCATTGGTCTCAAGTTCGACTCTGCTCCCAGGTTTAAGAGGTGGGACTTCTTAAGGGCAGCGGATCTCACCTGTAGGGAACTAGTCTCGCCCTAGCTTGCCTTAGGTACCCAAGTAAGGGCTACTGGGCCCCTCGGTTGGGTTGCAGAGACACCCCTGTAGTAAGAAAAATAAAAAATAAAACATTAAGTGTATATTATATGATATAAAATAACTACTAATTAATATATTAAAAATCTAGGGATGAGATTTTATCTATACACTTTTTTTATTAATACATTCAATATTAATTTATAAATGATAATCTAGATGTTTATTCATAAAAAAATATATATACTAAAGACACTATTGTATGCAATAGACTCCTACTATGAAAAATACTCTATTTTCAAATAACTAAATTATAAACCTCTCATAAAAATCTGCTAGATATAAAATAGACCATTTTCAAGGTATCAAATGCTTAAAACTGACCCCAAATAAATAAAATAATAATAATTAAAAAATGAACTATTAATAACTTTATGTAAATTAATGAAATGGATTCAATTTATCATCTTTGAAATATGTAGCATACTAATAAAACATATGGTGTTTCATTGAATTTAAAAATTCCATTTTTTGTATGTCATGTATAGAATAGCAAGAGATAAAAATAGATTATATTATTTTGATGGGAAGAAAAAAAATTTAAAAAATTAATAAGCATTTTGAATCAATTAATAGACATTAATTTTTTCTATCTTTGAGGGATGAGATATATTGAGTTCATACAACTAAGTAATTTTATTATAAAAATTGTATTCTCTACCCACTAAAGTTGACACTTGACAACTAAGAAAGATGATCCAAAGATGTAAGACATATGCATTCCCTATAGGTAGTAGTCTTCGAATTAAAAAATAGAGGAATAAAAAATAACCTCCACTATTTAAATTAAAATTTACCTAACCAATATCTTTAAATTCATGTTAACAATAGGATCTATCCAAATAGAATTGAGAACTCAAACAATAGCATTTTATTGTAAGTAATAAGGTTTATTTAATATAAAAGAGTATAAACCAATAAGCTATTTAAATTTAATCTACTCTATCATGCCCTATACATTACTAAGGTGACATCCAAATAATTTTTCACTATGATAAATGATAACCCAAAGTTTTTAGAAAAATAGTCTACTCTACAATTTATCTACTTGGTGTTTCACATTGGATTTCTCTTTGGATATATATGGTGATATTTTATTTATTTATATTCTATACTAGGGAAATGAATCTTATGATTAACTCCTTCAAAGCATCAAAATCTACCTTTCCACAACTTAAATAAAATTACCATAAAAAAATATTTCTAATATAGCACACAAAATTTATCAATGATATATATTCAAGAAAATGGGTTCATGATGATTCATACTCACTTTATCCAAATGGGAAATGGTCTTATATTAGGAAAGATTTTAACTTCAATGAAAATAGACTTAATTGTTTTGACCATTTGGAATAATACAAAAAAGGAGATAGAAGCCTAGACATTGTGATTTACCAAAGCAAACTAACCTAGGAATACATAGTGACTTTAACCTTTGCTTCAAGGATATTATCTTAGAATGAGAAAGTCTTACAAAGAAATTAAAAAATATTTTTTCACCATTATTTATAGCATTTTTGGACCAAATCATTCCTCAAAACTTTCAATTTGAACTTAAAGTAATTCTTAATTAGGAAATATTAACAAAATAACTAATATTGAAATGTTAGGAACAAAATTTAAAATAGAAAAAATATAGAATTAAAAACAAGAACTTTTACCTACATTTAATAAAAGTAGATTTCATGGGCCAAATTGCACCCATCTCCAATTACATATATCTTAGGGTGGAGAGAGAAACTACTAAAATAATCATTTTTTTTATAGGAAATAAGATGCTAGTAAAACAAAATTACACTCAAGCTATTATTCAATAATTTTCATCTTCAAATTCTTTGATGGTTTCCCTTTCTCACATGTTCCAAATTAGAATTAACGATCAAGTCATTTGAAATGTGAACATCTTTATAGGTTTGATTTATCATGAAATTAAAAACTTTATAAAATGGTTTTAATCGTTACCTATATCATGTCCCACTTTCTAGGTTATAATAATTAATAATATTATTTAAGTTGGGAATAATAATTGTTAAGGCTTAGGGTAGCTTAATAATTGTTGGAGTAAATTAATCATCCTTAATTTACTCTAGTGCTTAGTGCAAACTTAGGAAAAGATCATCTAGTTATGATTGCAAGTGTTATTGCATTAATTATGCATTTCAATCAGTTAAGTGACTTAATTAATTCATGCATTATGTTATATCACTCCTCTCATAGTCATAACTCCATAACTTAGGGTCTCATGTTGAGTTTTCTTGAGTCTAAATAAGGATATTTAATACTTCATTTTATTTCATTCATAAGAAAATATCAATACAAAATTTGGTTTCTAGAAATCTATTCATTGTGCTTGATCATTTATCTTCCTAGATCTTCCTAGTTTCTTCATGGTATCAAATTTGAAAGGAGATATTTACAAGCCATTAGGTGAACATTATTGTATTTTGTGAGGTTCTATTACTGTGTATGTAAATATCTGCAGGAAGATGGTTAACCATCTCTAAATTTATTTTTTACACATTGTTTGGAGTCAACTTGCACACAACAAGAAAGAATTGATTCACCCCTCGTCTTCACCTCTATGTGTGTGATTATTCCCAATCTGTGTTTGTTTATTGTGGCTAGACACACCTATGTGACAACAATCCCATGCAACTCTAAGAGGAGACATAGTAAGGAGGTAGAAAGGAGATGGTTTTTTTTATCATATTGCCCTTTTCTATTTGCACCCTTGCTACATTTGAAGTCTCTATTTGAATTTTCACTCTCAGGAATTGGAAATCTGCAACATGGTGGTCGAAATCACACCATACCTAGTACTTTGGTGATGGAATTCATGCAATATTGGGTGCTAGAAACCTATACATAGCCCCCCCACAAGCTAGCATAGCCATCATGAGAGGTGTGAAGAGTTAGTTAGCAGGCTTGGTTGATAGAGAGCATTAAATCTAAAAATTAAACATTTGACTAGGAAGAATTCAAGCAGCGAAGGCAACCAACATTCCTTTGGGTACTGTCACCATTCTTTGGTGGATATTATTTGTGGTCTCATCTACCTACAAAGCCAAGGATTGACCTTCATTTTTGACACCATTAGCTCTTCCCTTGGGTGTGTGGAAATTAGTGGAAATTGGTGGACTTGGATTTTAATTGGTAGAGTCCTTTGTATATTTCACAAATCTATTGCATGTTTAGGAGTTATCAGCCTTTTGCAAGTGAGTTCTCTTCATTCTGTAGGTAGGTTTATGTGAATATTTTCACCACAATGGAGGTAGGTGTAAGCCTTTGTTTTTAGATGAATGTATGTTTCTTTTCATAATTTTTTTTTGCATGCTCCTTTCCTTCTTTCTTGTTGATTCTTTAAATATTTTATGTGTATACACCTAAAATCAGTCAAGACAATTAATTAATTAAATACTAGTTGTTTAATTAATGAACTCCTTTATTTCAACTACTTATAAATAAAGTGATATCAAGAGATTTAGTGGTTTGGCCCTTACAAGGGATAATGTCTATTATAGAAACAAGGCTATATAGAGGACTAACTTGGGTAATAGTAGGAGTTGTATCATGTTGCTCACTATTTGTATCAATAGTCATTACTTCATGCTTGGAAGATTCACTAGCCTTGACAAACGAGGTAGTGTGTTTCAGCATAAGATTGGTGAAAATTTGTAAATTCTGGTTAGGGGGTGCAATGAATTTATTTCCTTGATCATTAACACCTGCAATGGTCAATTCACCTAAATCAATGAGATCTTGAACTAAATGTTTAAGACGCATACAATGTTCGGTGTCGTGGCCATTTTGGTGATGAAAATGGCAATAAGAATTAGGTTTGAAGGTAGGTGGTAATGGCTGATTTGGATCAAGTGGTCGAATGGGTGGCAAAGTTAGCATGCATTTTTGAATTAACTAGTTCATTGTGTGATGGAGGGTATCAGATACATGAGTGAATTTTCTATTCAGATCCCCATAATGACAAGTCATGACTTCCCTAATAGCGGCCATTGAATTTTGACCTTGTTGAGTTGGTTGTTGTTGTGGTTGAGGAGGTGGATTAAACTATAAAATCCTCTATTAGTTTTGTGGAAGTTTTGTGTGCTAGTTTGGTTTTGATTGGTATGTTTAGGTTTGTCAACTTAGCTAGAAGTGGATTTTGAATTGCGACTTGAAACCGAATTTTGGTAATCACATAACATTGTAAAAAAATGCATGAATGAAGGGAATTTCATCATGGTGAGTTTATCTTGAAGGTTGGTGTGCAATTTTTTGATAAACATCTTCTATAGATGTGCATCTAGAATTTTGACATCAATTTGAGTGTATAAGGATTAGTAGCGTGAGATGAAATCCATCACTTTTTCATTTGTGTTTTGTCTACATCTCATAAGGTTGGCCATGGTCCTTTTAGGTGTCATGGGAACTTGAAAGTTACTAATGAAAGCATCTACTAATCTTTTGAATGAATAGATGGAATGATTAGGAAATTTGGAAAACCATTCTAATGTAGTGTCTTTTAAGGTCCTTGGAAACATTTTGGCCAATAGTTTATTGTCAAGGATGAAGTCACTACACAAAGTTGTATAGGCATTAACATGGTTGATAGGATCTCCTTTTCCTCTATATTTCTCAAACCAAGGCATTTCTATCCCTTGTGGCATCACAATACGTAAGATTCCTAAGTATAAGGGACTACTATGGAAATGATATGTGGTTGGAGCAGATTGACCTTGACTGATGGTGGAAAGTTGTTGCATAGATGAAACAATGGTGAGGAGTTGTGTAAGAAGAGGATTGGGGTAATTGGGTTGACAGGGAAGGGAAAATGGTGATGGAGTGTAAGTGATGTTAGGGGAAGTGAAAGGAATGCTGAGGGGTGTGAAAGTGGTGGAAGGGACTTGTTATGCCACAAAAGAAGTAGGAATGCTAGTGGAAATTGGGAAAGAATTAGCCTGATGCATAGTTGTATGGACTTACAGATTGGTATAAGTTGGGATGGAAGTGATGGTTGAAGGGGGAGGAACTTGAGGTGCTCCTTAGCCTACATGAATGTTTGTTGATTGGGTATTAGAAGAGGCATGTTTACTGTAAATTTCAACAATTTTCTTCATCACTTGCAAGCCATCATCACCCTCAATCAAATGATGAAGATTATGAATGGTAGGTATGGGAGTTGTGGAAATTTTTTCAAGTGACAAGCCTTGTTGTAAATGTGTGAGGTCTTCATGAATATTAATGATCTTTTCTTGTGGGAGAGAGTTGTTTTGGTTGTCAACATTCATTGGATGGAAAGGTGAAGGAATGTAAGTGGTATTGTCAAGGCCTAATGCACCATTTTCCATACTAGGAGTAGGAGCTCGTGAGATCCCAAGGAAAACAATGAAAGTGCTATCGCTGGATGCCATGAGTCTAGAACTTCGTCTCACTAAAGTATTATCAACGGGGAACCAAACACTCATGCTAGTACCACAAAGGAGGGGTGAAAGAAAATGCAAGCTAATCTAAGAGCTCTAAAATGAAAATAACAGAGATTCTACTAACTGTAACAAAGATCCAACTACAAAAAATAGAAATGCAAACAAATGTTAGAAATCCTATCTAAAAAGTGCAGATGGACTGATTTTTCCTGGGTGGCGAATGAGTCCCTGTATGAAGGTTTTCTATTGTTTCTTATAAATTTTAAGATGATTTAAATGCTCTATAGTATGAAATCACTGATGTAGAATGCATATTTTTACTTCTTTCAATGACATGTAATGCAAAAATGAAAGCTAAATGAAGGTTTCACTAATGCAAAATGAAAAGTCCTAGAATGCAATAACAAATCAATTTCTTAATTGAATGCTAATGAAAATGGAAAATAAGATGTAGTATGTGAATGCAACCAAAAATCTATAGTGTTCAAAAGCTAGGTTCACCAAAATGAACATAGATTTTTGGGACCCTATGGACTAATCTTGCACTTCTAGGGTTTTTCACCTAAAAGGAAAGAGAAAGGGCCAAAAATGCTAATTTATCATTCAAATTAGGATATATGCAATGTTTTTTAATGTAAATGAATTTAACCAAATGCAATGGCCTAATCTAAATGATAGAAAATGAATACGAAACTAATATTTATGACTTGTTTGAAAACACGGTGTGATATGCAAATAACTATGTAAATGAAGAAAAAATGCAAAACAAAAAGTATATGGATGAATCTGAGTGCACCTGGATGAATTGTTATGATTCTAGAGTGTTTTGAATGCTGATAGAAATTACTGAATTTTCACAATGGGACTCATTCACCTAGTGTTGAAAATCAGTCCACCTATTAGTGAAAAACTATTCGAAGTGGGTTTCTGTCTATCAAGATCTGAAATCTGATGAAATTCAAGTTTCTAGTCCTAAGGTGCAACTTATTCACCATAGGTGGCAAACTAGTCCTCTCCCAAATTTCTAAAAAATTAGGAGACAACTCTGCAACACCAAATCTGTAAATGTCTACTTGTCAGGATGTCGAAGTTAGTTCTACAAACAATATACAAATAACTCTCCCAAAGCTTGAATTTGACTCAAGTTGACTTGAAGCACCTAGTTGACTTGGAAATAAATCTTCAACACCTAATAACCTATCAATTTTTTATAAAAAAAGTTTCAAACATACATGTAATAGGGGAAAAATGATTGAGAGTTAGTGAATAGGGGTTTTCCTTGGTCAAACCCCACTTTTGGAAATTAAACCCTTGAAAAGATAATGAAATGAAAGAGAAAGATAAACTAATAACATGCAAGTTTTATCAACTTACCTGACCCTTGATGATGCAAATCTGATGTAATGTCAATGGCTACTTCAAAGTGCTTGAATAGCTCTTGAATTGTTGATGTAAAATGCTTGAATGCTTAAGATTTCTTGAATATGATATGTTCATGTTGAATGATGTAAAATGAGCTAAAAACACTTATTTATACAATTCTTGTGTCTTAGTATCTATTCATACCTCATCACAGGTTGACATCAAGTGATTTTAAATAAAATTTCAAAAGGAAATTTGAAATATTTTGAATTTGGAGCCAAGGGGGACTCATTCGCCACCCATGGCAAATGGGTCGCACCTTGGACCTAAAAACATGTGTCAGGAAAAATGTTTTATTTAATGTTATTTGTCAGGACAACATTAAAAAATACACTTAACTACAACTTATGAGGGCATAAAGGGACCAAATAAAGCATGAGAAAGGTGTAAATAGTGAAAAAAATGCCTAGAAGAGCATGAAAGCTTGTTACATGACTTTACAACACTTTAAAATAGGACTTGGTTAGTGATGAAAAGGTGGTTTTTAGGTGAAATGCATTAAATTGAGTCTAGAAGAATTTAGAAATTTCTTACAACATTTCACAATACCTTCACAAGATGTCATTCTTTTAGTTTTAGTACCTAAGTAAGCATGTTCAAGCCATGTTACAACATAAAATTACAGAAACATAGTTCTAACACCATGAAAGAAGACCTAAAAGGCCATGAAAATGACAAGGGGCCATTTTTCTACGACACAATCACAATGAATTCTAAGTACAAGATGAGATTAGGGTAGAGGGAAGAAGCAAAAGAATAAATTAGACAATAGGTTGTCGAGAGAATCCTTTAATTGAGAGATAGTTTTGAAATAAAGTCCAACGAATAGTAATGGGATTCCCTCTCTGAAGAGTCTTGTCATGATAAGGAAATTGATGTGGTACAAAAGCATACACCAATCCATACAGAGGGACATATCTCATGTTATAGACCACTTGAAATTGGATCACAACATATCGATGACTCAAGTGAACACGATCATACTTCGAGCGAGATGGATACTTCAAAAGAGAGTAACATCGCAGACCTTGATATTGCCATTGGAAATTCCAATGATGTTTCCATTAGGACACTCACCCCTTTTGACCTTAGCCAATCTGATGATTCTTTTCCGTTAATACACCTTGAACTAATTGACTAGGACCAAAATGAGCTGCTTGACATACTTGTCTTTTCAAATGATGATGCCATCATTAACTTCCTTTGTTCAAACAATCTTGAAACATGTTCCACTAGTGGACCTCATAACAAAGATTTAAACAAGGGGAGTGCCAAATCTTCCAACTACAAAATGAATAACAAAAATGCATCTAATAGTGAAAACCACCTAATGGAACTATTAGATGAAGAAAAAGTAAAAATATAGAGTGCATCTCAAGATGAAAACCTCACCGAGGCACCGAGAGATGAAAGATTTGACACTCTTCCCAAGCACTATCAGGAGAGATTATCAGTCCTGATTGAGCCCACACAATCCATCAATGTTAAGATAATTGAAACAATGAAGACCTTGCATCTAGCAACATCCATGATAGAGGAGGAAAAACCCAGTTTAACTAAATTCTTTTAGAAGAGGAAGATCAAATTTGCTTGGTCTTATGCTGACATGTTAGGAATAGATCAAGAACTCATCATGCATCATTTATCACTACCACCTCGCGTAAAACTAGTAAATAAAAAGTTGATAAAAATGCACTCTCATATCACCCTCTTGGAAAAAGCTAAATTAAAGAAGCTACAGGATGTGGGATTTATCAAACCTATTGACTATGCTAAGTGGATATCAAATATTATGCCAGTCTCAAAACTAGACAAAAGCATCAGAATATGCACAAACTTCAGGGATCTTAACAAGGCTTTCCCAAAAAATGATTTTCCTCTACCTAATATTGACATCATCATAGATTTGACAGCTAGACATGAAATGCTCTCACTTATGGATGGCCTTTCAAGTTACAATAAGATAAATATAGCAGCAGAAGATCAAGATAAAATAGCTTTCACATGTCCTTGGGGCACTGTATGCTGGAATGTAATGCCTTTTGGGTTGAAAATTTCTAGAGCCACATATCAGAGAGAAATGGCCACAATCTTCCATGACATGATGCACACTTTTTTGGAGGATTATGCAGATGACTCATTGGCCAAATCATTCACTAGAGAGGGACATCTAGAAATTTTAGACAAGATCTTCACTAGACTGGAGAAATTCAATGTGAGGTTGAACCCCAAGAAATGTGTATTTGGTGTAACATCAGCTAAAATTTTGGGGTACAAGGTGCTGTCATAATAGTGGTTTACAATTCCTGAGAGGAATGAATTTTAGCTGAAATCACATATTTTTAGAAAATATAATGATTTAATCCTTAAAAAGTTCCATTTTAAGGATTCCAATTGAAGAGGGTTTGATCAAATCACCTTAGATCCAAACCCCTTGGATAGAACCTCGCTAGTTTTAAACCATACCTATAAATGCATCTCCTTTACACCTACCAAAATGCTAATAAAAAATCACTTTTGATTTAGCTTTTGGGGGATCAAATGAATTAATTTAAAATTTATTTCAAATGATTATGGTATTCCTCAAAACAAGCTATCCAATGAATATAATTTTAATATGTTTTGGTTTTGTTATGTATTTGTTTTTAAGTTTTATTAAACATAGGTTTTTCATCAAAAAATGAATTTATTTGTTCTTCACATGTGGAAAAATAGAATATTATCAAAAAATTGAAAAATATGAGTGCACCAGATATTGAAGTCCTTGATCCAACAAAAAATAAAATAAAATTTTGACATATACAAAAAAGTTATGCGTTATAATGTCATATGTCCGAATTGTAATTCCTTTGACTTTGAAACTTGATTAAGGAAAAAATATTCAATTAAAACTAGCTAACCAAGTGGAAGCACTAGATATCAAAGTTACAAATCTAAATTTTAAAGAATTAGAATTTTATCCTTCATGGAAAAAAAGTTATGCATTATACGGTGTGCGTCACTTTTTAAAATGTTGTTTTCTGAAAAATAAATTTTCCTGGGAGATGGTAAAAGAAGTGAAATTTGATTCCAAAAACTCTGAAAAAAATATTTTAGAATCTACAGACAAAATTTGATGAGACTCTAGTTTGCACCATCTTAAAATTCCTCACAGTTTAGCCGCTATAGGTGCCTGAATGTGAAGATTTAGTTAAAAATAATAATTTCAGTGTCCAGTTTGGCCAAAAATTGTAAACCACTATTATGGGATTACCGTACATTGTATCTGCTAAAGGAATTGAGGTGGATCCTACAAAGGTCAAAGCCATCATGGAGATGCCTCCTAAAAATATTAATCAACTCAGATCTTTACAAGGAAGATTCTAGTCTATTAGGAGGTTCATCACGCAACGGGCTGATAAAACTCACCCTTTCAACCACTTATTACACAAGAATGTCTCTTTCAAATGTGATGACAAATGTGAAGCAACTTTTAATCAACTCAAGCAGTATCTGATGTCACCACCCATATTGGTACCACTAGCTGAAGGAAATCCATTAATACTCTACATTGCAACAACTAAAGTATCTTTGGGTGCCTTACTCGTAGAAGAAGATTCCATAGGAAAGGAAAGGGTAATTTATTACATTAGTAGGACCTTGAATGGTTATGAGATCAACTACACCTTTATCGAAAAATATTTTTTGGCAATTGTATTTTCTACCTAACCACTAAGACATTACATACTGACTCACACCATTAAATTCATAGCTAGAATTGATCCCTTAAAGTATCTACTCATCAAAGCTTCCCTAACAAGAAGACTAGCTAAATGGGTCATGATATTGAGTGAGTTTGAAATCTAGTATGTGGATAGAAAAGAAATCAAGGGTCCAACCATAGTGGATCAATTAGTTGAAGCACCATTACAAGACAATCATCCAATGAACATTGAGTTTCCAGATGCTGATGTCCTCACAGTGTCAACACAACAATGGATGTTGTACTTTGATGGTTCTTACACCCAACATGGATCAGGCATAGGAATCTTGTTTATCACACCTCAAGGAAATACCATTCCCAAGTCCTAAAAATTGATATTTCCCTACACCAACAATATAGCCAAATATGAAGCATTGATCATTGGAATCAAAGTGGTTGTCAAGTGGAAGATCATAGAGTTGCATGTCTATAGTGATTCACAACTAGTCATTAATCAGGTGAACGGTGATTACAAAAAGAAATATGAAAAATTAATGCCATATAAAAGAATGGTTGATGACTTCAAAAAGTACTTTGTGGAGATAAAATTTGAGTGGATTCCTAGAGGTGACAACAAAGTTGTTGATGCTATGGCTACCATTGCATCTCTCTTGCAAATACCTAAAAAATGAGCCCAAATTATGAATTCATGGTGGAACAACTATTTAACCTCGCCTACAATAACCCATAATCCCAAGTCATCTACCATCTAGCCAAGGCCAAAACTTCTACGTATGGGAAAATCTACACCTATGGGTTTGTTCAAGATCATCATGGAAAAGATAGGTCCTTAAGTGGCAAAAAAATTAGAAAAATCAAATTCAAGCACCTTGATGTAAAAATTTGAATAAGTTATCTATATTATTTCAAAAATATGTGTGAACCCTAAATCCAAACTTGCATGAACAAAGCAAAAAATCACATTATGAAATAAAAAATGCAATATTAGAATAAGAATTAGCCATAAATTCCATTTGCATTGTTAAAGAACAAGGAAAAAAGATTAAATAATTGAGCCAATACAAAGATAACTATTACTATTCTAAAACAAAGCAAACACTTGATCTTATGGGCAGATTGGTGTTATTTTTATGTGGAAAATAGCCCTTTCCCAACCCTTTTAGATAAGGTAAATGATAAAACTGCTTTGAAGATGATATGGATTCCAATGACAATGATGTATTTGTGCATAAGATTGTGGAGGATTAATACAATAGAGGAACTCTCTATTTATAAGAAAGGATGATAGAGGATTGAAAGATATAGAGGTTGTAGGATAAAAGATAAGCCAATGATAAAGAGCCACTTGTCAACATGTGAGGTTGAGGAATGAGCATATTTTGGTCAATGTGCCAAAGAGGGGGAGATTTGAAATTTTAGTTTGATGAAAAGATGAGTTAAATGCTAAGTTTGACTTGTGCAAGAGACATGCAAGAGCTCTTCAATGCTTTGTTGGAAGGACAAATCCAATTTGGAGGTATTTTCAAACTTGGAGGAATATTCCCCAAAGATGCCAAGTTGAAAATAAATAAAGATTTTAATAAATCATTTAAATGCATTTTCATACATTAGGATTAAATTTATCAAGGTTTAATTAGTTTAATGAGGGATTAGGTGATTTGACCTATTTGATTTATATTTATGGATTTAAATAAATCAAAAGGAGATGGAAAATTATTTTAGATTTAATTAAATAAATATTTGATTTAAGTAATTAAAGAGGATGATGTTCGACTAAATGAAATAAATATTAATTTATTTAATTTAATGGAATGACCTAAGGAGATTAATCAATTAAACTTGATTTATTTAATTGATCAAGTGAATATGATTTAATTAAATATGAGGAATGCATGATGTTAATTTTGCATGTCTACATTTTTCTCCTCTTTGAAGCAATGTACTTGCTACATTGGTTCAAAGAATAAGCTACTGTGATCAAAATTCAAAAAAATTCTCTCTTTTTTTTAGATGACCCAGTGGAAAGAAGTACACTGGTACATTGCCCACTCGAGAGGTCGAGCAAAAAGATTTGATTTGAGGGTCGATCTCACAATAAAGAGGTTCAAGATTGACATGTGGATGGTTATGATGATGATGCAAATGAGATGGTTTTAAGATGTTTAGAATAACCAATCTATATTATCCTAAACAACTTAAATGATGATATCGACTACATGTGAGATGGATGAGATGGATGATGTGATATGCTATGATTATGATATTTGTGTATGCTAATTATTTGTGGGTGCAAGATGGATGCACTGGTGATGATGATTAACTGATCATGACATGATGTTGGTGAGGAAGAGAAGAAAGAAGAAATGAGATGATGACAAGAGGATCCAACAAGTCCATGATCTGACGATACTTTATTAGAGATGATGATGATGATAGATGATGATTTTCTTATCAAGAATTGGGACTTTAAAAGAACTACTTACCTTATGTTTGATAACACACATAGATACGATGCATTAAGGTATAAAGAACCAGGATAGCATTGTACCTAGTGTAGTGGACTTTGATTTGAAAAATAGATAGGAGTATTCTTGTTCACACTTGACATACGAAAACCTTGCTAGGATGTACCTAAAAAAGAAAGTATTCACCAAGTTATATTACAAGAACGTCCAACAAGCACAACAGACAAAAGGATGATGATTGATGCCCGATTCCTTTCTCTCTAAATTTCTTTGGTTAGACATCATCAAGAGGTCAATGGAATGAGCACAATAAGATAAATCAAAAGAAAAGATTAAGTACACAAACAAGTCAATGTTCTTCATACCTCTAGCCAAATGGATTTATTTTTTTAGGGTAAGAATCCAAGGGTAAGTGCACCAAGATGGTTCCCAAAAAGGGCGCTTAAGTGGCCACTTTTTTTTCTGAAATAAGGAAATACTGACCTTGGACGTGAAATAGAGGATAGCTACACTCAAAATTTTGAGATGGAAAAGAAGCAAGGATCGAAGTGCTCCGAGTCTACTTTCTAAACCTCTAATTTATTTTGAAAATGGTTGAGATTAAGGGGTTCAAAATAGGGATGTACACAAATTGTTGTTGTTTTTGTCAGAAAAACATAACATAGCAACTTTTGTATGACCCTAGCATGGTGAAATTTTTTGTAGTATTTTTAAAATCGCTATGGTCATAAGTTAGCTAATAGTATCTAGTTGATGCATGATTTTTCTAATAATTTTTTAATGAATATTTGATTTTTTACTAATTTTCTAAGTGGGAACTTCCTAAAAAGTAGAATTTTGGTCGTGCTCCTCCTACAAATTTTGGAAAGTAATATATTTTTTTAATTTTTAATTTTTTAAATTTGTAGAATGGAGTCTAGTTTCTAAAAATTTATTTATTTCAAATTTTAATGAATGGTTAATTTATAATGAAAAAAACACCAAATACTACTTTTTTGTAGAAAACAGACATGCAAACAAAAGAAATTATGGATGAAAGGATTAACATTGTTAGAAAGTGAAAAAAATTACATCGTTGGAAAGATAAGAGAGAACCTAACATTACCCATGTGTTCAATTTTGTCGATATTGAATCAGATGTAATCCTGATGGTGAGCATGAACCTGATTATGTGAAAAATTGTAGAATTTGCAAAAATATTTCTTTGGTCATTGGGAATGCCCTCCAAGCCTTTGGGTTGGTATTCCAAGGAAAATACCAAAGCTAAGGGTTGGGGATTCCCAAAGAAAAATATAATGTGAGCACGTTATGTGTTAGTTTTGACATTTTTTCTTCTTTGGGGAACATGTCTAGCAACACATAACACACTCATGTTATGTCTTACTTTAGTTAAATGCCACTTCATTGAATGTTTGTTGATATGTTTGTATGTATATGTATGTTGGTGTGTCATGTATGTATGTATGTATGCCTATATGTATGTATGCATGCTTGTGGGAGGGAGGGTGGGAGAGGGTGGGAGTGGGAGAGTGCAGAAGAGAGTGTGGGAGAGTGGGAGAGAGTGGGAGAG